>JBBPLX010000027.1:0-85994 GCA_038090015.1 Leccinellum albellum
ATGTTGTTTGAATAGTGTGCGTGGTCACCCACCTGCTATGTCAACTACCAGCATGGCCCAAGTGCAGCCTCATACACGCTGGCAAAACATCCAGGACCACGATGTTACCCCCGAAAATATCCAGGATATCCTCTCCACCGTCGACGATGACCTCTGGGTCGTGGCCGCCTGTGTCGACAGGCTCGTGGATAACGTCGACGTACAACGCTCTCTTCTCGAGCTAGGAATCGCTCGCACCGACTCGGCCGTCCATAGAGCCCAAGCCGCGCCTCATGTCCACACCCCCGATGCCGGTGTGCACAATCAAGTGCTCACATTATATTTCAACGATGCTCCAGAGGACGCACAACTCTGCTACCTGCGTGCCATTCTCCTCCATCGTCGCGACAAGCTTCTGTCCTACGAACAGATATCCCGAGATATGCCAACGGTAGAGGAGAGCTCTGACGATATTGACGAAGAATGGGAGGATGACCCGTGGGCTGAAGACAGCGGGACCTCACGCCCACCACGACGTAGACACGCCGACCCACCCATTCCGTTGTCCGATTTCTTAGTCGAAGACATGCTAGAAATCGCTTGCTTTTTTGCCTCCCAACAGCAATTTGCGGCACTGCGGACACTCATGCTCCACCACCCTGTCGCCCTCTGGCCCTTCCGTTTCGCCATCCTTGACAGTATCCCAAGTCACACACACCCGTCTGAATATCGTGACATACTTCCTGCTTATGACGTCAATCGTGACGCGGAGAAGGTACCATCCTTCAATAATTGGAGGTCGGAGCAGGATTGGGTTGAGACTCCCGAGGTCGACGCTGCGCTAAAAGCGTCACAAGCAGCTTCTAGCTTGGAAGTTAGCTTGCCTCAGTCAAATGTCGATGTTGCAGCACACACGGGGCCCCTTGGATCCAAGGATCTCGCGACCTGGTACAAGCACCGTGTAGACGCCGTCATTACATCCACAGGTATTTTGGATATAGCTCTCGCGACTGTTCAGCACGGGGCTTCTCATGGAGTACCTGAGCTCGACGAGCTAGGAGAAGAGCTCAGCCTTCTTTCCCGACTGATCTACGATTCGTCGCAACCTCGTGAGCCACAGGACAGCCAAGATTGGACGCTCGCTCGCTGGCGGAGCATGGAGCCTGCAGAGGTCGTGAACGCCTACCTCGCATACTCAACTCCCGAGACCATCGCCAAGGACATCGCTAGCCTCGTGATGCCCTATTTATTCGTTTTGGAGGCACGTGCAGAGCGAGTTGGTAGTCCCGACCCAGATCTACCTAATCGCTTGCTTTATGACTATATTCTCTCGGCCCCTTTAGCGATCGTCACCGCAATCTTCGAAGCCTCCAAGCCTACTCTTCCCGCTGCACAGCGCATCATTCGCCTTGACGAGGATATTGCAAGACTTGCTCTTGCATGTCTATATGGCAGTGACAGCCGCACTGAATGGTCTATAATGAGTTCCATATTCGAGTGCCTTCCGGCTTGGGAAATTGCATCAGGCACTGAGGATGAGGCAGACGAAGACGAAGCAGATGCGACGATAGTGTCCCTCGGGTCTTTCGTGACACCCTCCACGACCCGGCCGCACTGTTCACCATCTGATCTGATGCTCTTCTTCAAACCGCTCCCGCTTGTTTCTCTGTCACGTGCACTGGATATATTGGACGTACATTTGGAATCTGGTGAAATATTATCTCGGTGGAATGTAGAGGTACCTTTGCGATGGTTCTTGCAAAGTGCGCATGATGCAGTCGAGCAACGAGCACGGGCAAATAGAATGGCTAGAAGGACAGGGGACTCGAGGGAGCTAAATGGAAGGGAAGAGTGGGAATGGCTACTGGAGGACATGCTCAAGCTTTGTGGAAATGGTGAGACTGGGGTAAAGAGCGCGTTCGGGCTTTTATCCAGAGAGGAAGTTTCCTCCATATTCTTCTCCGGCTTGTTGAGCTCGGGTTGTGAGTGTGTCTCATCTTCCTTACCGACGTTCTCACTAATCTCGTAGTGTTCGACATTGCGCGCGAGTTTTTCCAATCGAAGCATGGAAGATTCTCAATACCTCCTCATGTCGCCGAAGACATTTGTCTCTCAGCCTCACGCGAGTTTTACGACAATGCTAGTTCAGGGAACTACAAGACTGGCGATATGAAACTTGCCTATGACTGGTAATGAATAACCTACATCTCCTCCACACCAACTAGCTTATTTTCTCCCCAGTCTTTCTGTCTTACCTCCTTCTGAGCGTCTTAGTAAAGAACGCGACTTTATCGAAGCCACTTCCCGACTTTCCACGTTCAATATACTATCACGTCCTGGTGTTCAGCTTTCCCCAATCGAGATCCGCCTGACCAAGGATCGGCTTTCTCTCATTTCCCGCGTCCTCTCGAGCACGGCAGACGCATACAAGCACACAGAGGTCATCCTCGACCTCCTGTACAAACTTGGCTTTAAAGGCGACGTAGTCGCGGAAGTGAGGATCCTTGCTATGCTCTCTGACACTGCGCTCCAGGCCGAAGACTTCTCTCGCGCCTACGAAACCAGCAAACGAATGATCGAAAAGGTCTCTAAGCTGAACGCGGAAGCGCCTGGTGGCAACGAGAACGAGGCTATTCGGGAGGCGAGTGATGTCTGCTGGGTCGCTTGTTTCCAGCTCGGGCGGCATCCTGGGTTCGATGACGTAGAGGCGAAGCTCTCCCTTTTGGGTCGTGCGCTGCAGCTCTGTCCCGCCGACAGACTGCATGACGTTCTTACGTCTTGGCGACGTTTGGAGAGGGAAGACCTTGAGAGCCGTCGCGAATATCTGTCCTGTAGGACGGTTGCTACTCATTCCAAGCGCGCCATGTCATCGTCGTCACAGAAACGTGCCTCGTCGCTTCGAGATAGACTCGGGGAATTACGGATGCTGCCCACGACGCCTCTGATCAATGCGGAAGATGCTGCCGCGCTAGCTGGCAGAGCGTTCAATCGTATGGCATCAAATTTTACGTTTGCTGTCACTGGCCGTGGGCGTTCTGGCAGCTCCGGAGAGGATTCACGGTCGAGAAGCAGGGACGGGTTCAGAGCAAAATTCGACAGCGAGGAGGTTTCAACGCAGGCAAGTCGAGTTCTGCAGAAGGGAATTGGCTGGCTCCTGGGAGCGGACGATGACGCTTAACGGGTGATCTCCATATTCGTTCATTATATATGCTCGTCAGCATGCTTTGCGTATCGTACTTGGAAGTTATGTATCTTGAGGTATATATATATGCACACTGGACTGAGAACCAGGTAAACAAACCGAAGGAAAGAGAGACAAAGGGGGAGAATACTACGGTTAAAAATAAAAAAGAGCGTGACACCAGTGAGAATACACCCCTATGTAACTAGATGTACTATAAAGTATGCTGCGGCATGTACAATATGTATGCCCATCGTACGATGGTCCAAACATGACAACGCATCCATCCGCGATACAAGAACGAAAAGAATAAAATTGAATGAGTGTGGATATTTCAAGTGCCATTCGCGAAACGTGCTCCATGGCCAGTGCGGGCCCTAGGTCGGTCGACCACGCTAACCTTCTTCTGCTGTTCGTCCCAAGGTGAAACCTGACGCTTTGGTGGTTCTCCTCGACCACAGACATCGCAATATTCCAAGTGGTCCACTGCCCTGAGATCCTCCAGTTCAGACGTCAAGTCTCTGATCTGTCCCCGCAACTCCCAAACCTGTTGTTGCCAAGCCTTTTTAGCGGATGCGAGTTGATCCTGTAGCCCTTTGATGGTTAAGTTCTCCTCTCCCATCACGTCCATCGCGGTCGTAGATGCGTCATCACTGTGACGGGTGGATGATATGGGGGTGAAGGGAGATGGTGCAATATTCGAGCTCGCAGCGGAGCTCGGCGTACGCACGTCACGTTGCGTTTCTTCCGCGGCATTTGCTACGATGTCGGCAAAGTGGGAGCTGAAACAGCCGGACACCGGGCGAAGTTGGAGGCCTGGGAATCCACCATTGCCCGGGGGAGCACTCTGGGGAACAGTCAAAGAGAAGGGAAGCGAAGGTTTAAAGTTCGAGCCCGTTGGTGAGCCTAACCCCATAGACGAAGTAGCGATGCTTTGATCCGAGGTCTTGGTAACGATGGAGAGCGAAGGGGCTTGTCGTCTGCGTACGGAAGGCCCCTTCCCGTCGGGGCTATCAATATCCCTAACTGTCACAGCCAATTGAGGATTGCTTGTACTCGAGCCACGCAGCGCCGGAGAAGAAGCGGGCTTCCCTACCCGGGGCCGGGTGAGCCTTGAGGGCTTCGCCATCCCATGAACTTGCAAGTTAAGCTCGGCGAATCCGTCACTAGGAAGAGCTGGTGGGGATTGTCCTTTCTCCTTTTCTCCTTCTGAATTGCGACCACCAAAGAGCCGCATGAACCCACTTTTCTTGTGTTTGAGTGCTCGACCCGAAACAGAGGTTGCGGGATTAGATTCCTCTGTCTCGCTAAGTCGGGTCTGAGACGGAGCGAGCGGGATAATATTTTGACGAGTCCCGGCACTAATTGGTCGAGCACGAGAATGGGAAATTGGGTCGGGGGTGTCAATTTCCTCATTCTCTTCCTCTGGTGTCTCGGGTATATTTTCTACATCGGAAAATGATGACTTCGACCGAATGACAGAGGTGTTAGTCGTATTGGTGCGAAGTCTCGCTTGAGCTTCTTGAAGGGAAAGAAGGGTAACAGTCGGATTAATCCTTTGAGGGGCGTCAAAACCAGGAGGGGGCGGATGTAGAGACAGAAATCGAGTGTTGCGACCGACAAAACTACCATCGTGCTGATGGAGGACACAAATTGGAGAGGAAATTTCCTTGCCATTGACACGAAGATTTCCTTCACGGGAGGTTAATGACGTAGTGGATGTCTTTGGGGAAATAGACGAGAACGCAGCAGATCTGACACTGATGGAGTCGGTGATAGTACAATTTGAGTCACTTCCGCTCATATCTTCAGGGATTGGGTGATGAGAGGGTATCGTCTCGGAAGATGGGGTATACGATGGAACAACCAGATCGGGGTTAGCATAAGGATGTACGAAGTCGTCGTGAGATGAATGTCGTTCTTGAGACGAACGGACCGGAAATGGTTTCATAGTGCGCTCGCGGCCAATGCGAGAAACGTCAGAGGACGAGGAACGGGTAGGTACAGTTTCAAGGGGTAACGAGGGAGGAGCCATCCCATCCAAACTGACCGTAGCTCTGGACAACGATCCGTGAGTGTGAGGGATATAAGAAGAGGGCTCTGGATAGTTGAGTGTGCGTTGATTACGTGTAGAAGAGGTGGTAGAGGATGACAAGGAGGTGGTGGACATGGATTGCCTCGCAAGATCACTGCATTGAACGTCAGTGAAGCGGAAACAACCACAGGATTCGCAGCGACTCACTACAATACACCACGAGTGTTCGAGTAGGCACTCGTTGGGATCTCGAAAGAGGTGGACGAGCTCTGTGAACGAGTTGAATCGATACTAGGCCTACCGGCAAGAGAGGAACCTCGGGTAAAAGTGCGAATGAGACTGTCAGCTCTGGCAGCCTTTCCCTTGAGTTTTCTCCTGAACGTGCCAGACCGAGGACTGATGTCTGGTTCCTCGGGGTGCGGGATAAGATCGTCCGTCTCCCATGGGGCACGAGAGTGGAATCTGATTTTTGGACCTTGGAGACTTATTCGGTGGGAGGCATCGTCAGTAAAGTCATCAACGTCGGAGTCATCCTGGAGGCCCTCAGTGGAGAGAGAACATATGGTAGAAACTGTTTCATCGGACAAGCCTGAGTCTGGTCCGGCGGGGTGTCTAGCGAGGTGGGAGAGAGTGTCGGCGTGTAGGTCGATGTCGGGAGAAGGATAGGCATGGCTGTAGACGGAGGGGGAGTCGGGAAACTCGGTCAGGGAGGGGAAGCGGGCACGGTTGTATGCGTTGTGGGGGTGGGGGTGGTTAGAAGTGGGGAGGGCGAGGAGGGCGCTGCCGTGGACGTCGGTCGGGGCACGCAGCGACGGCGCCATCGTGATGGGTGGGGGAGAACGATGAGGACGAGCCACGGATTTTACGAGCCGAGACAAGATGCGGGCTAGTAGATGGACCCTTTAGAAAGTTACATAAAGACATGCCACTTTTCTCATGCTGACTGTCACCTCGCTAGTAAGTACGACGATGATCCTGATCCACTCTGCCGACCTCGCTACCTCCGCCAACGGGCGCGTGTGCGGCAAGCCCTGGAAACTCCAAAAGTCTGCTACAGTGTACGCGACATGCCACCCTTTGCGCACGTCTGTTGATTAATCCATGCTCCAGTCGCTCGCAGTCCTCCGAAGGACACAAGACCAAATGGCACGACCGCATGGAGAAAACCAAGCGTGAACACGCCATCAAAAAGCTCGAGTCCGAACTCAAGCAGGAGAAACAGGCCGAAAAACAGCGGTAAGTTCCCTTCGGCAACACCCTCTACGCGCCACACACCCAATCCAGGAAACGGGAGATAACTCTCCAGCGTCTTAAAGCGAGCGAAGAACGCAAAAGACTAGAGCAGGAAAGAGTCACTGTGCGCGACCCATTTCCCCTTAGACCCGATCAACGTCTGACATACCGCCGCTGCTATAGATGGGTGCGAGAAAGGCTGCCCGACTACGGCGCAGAGCTGGACGCACCAAGAAAATTAATGGGTGAAACGCATACCCCCGTGCTGCACTCATTACGCACTTCATCATAGCTGTAGACGTAGCACCGTTTGACAATACACACATCAAAGAGACAAGACGACGCTACAGAGCCCACGCCACGTCCACCTCTTCATCTTGTACGAATGGTTTGTCCAGCCCCGCGATAACACTTTCGCACAAGGGACAGCTGCCTGCCAAAACATCATCCAACTCTGTCCGCAGCTTCTCCGCCTGTTTCTCGGCATCTTTGCTTAGTTCCTTCTGGCCCCCGGTGCCTATACCGGGTATCCACCCGGGAGCCGCTACGACAGAAGCGAGCGCATCCGGTAAAATCAGATCTCGTAACCGATCACCAGCAGACAGGATATTCCGTCCGAGCGAACCCGCCGCTTTGGTGCCGTTCGGGAGCGTGTTGGCAAAGTTTGCCGAAAGCAATGTGCGCTGTCGCGCCAACTGACGCACGTCCCCTGAAGGTGGAATGGTCTGATGTTCACCGGGACCCATCTTTGAAACATCCTTGATGAGTTCAGTCTGCAGAGTGAGAATCCGTCTGAGGGCATGAGCTGGCAGGTATTCTTTCGCCTTATACAAGGTCAAATCGTGCACGTTGCATGAACATGCGCAAACCTACCAGTCCGATCAAGCAATCAGCATGGAACGTGTGTTGGCAAGGGAATATGTAAGATTGTCTCGTCAGCAGCAGTTGGCCACAAACGGAACATCGCTCTCCAGCGTCAATAGTGACGAAACGGTTCTTCAGTTGCGCAATATCCTGTTTGATCGACTCGGCAGTGCGCGTAGCATCATCCATCTGATTCTTCAGATCGTCGATGTGAGCCGAGTAGCCTTCTAGGGCATGCGCAATTTCTTCTTTGAAATCATCTATGACGACAAAGTCGGGGAAGAAAGGCAGGATATCTTCGATCTTCAACAAATCAGTATCTTCCAGAAATCGCATTGCACTAACTCCGAAAAAAATATTCAAGAGGATGCCCAGCACTAGGCAAAGTGCGACTCACGCTTTGATGTCTTTCTTGTCCTGTACGACATACCGAGCAATCTTCAGCCAAAGCTTTTTCCTCAACTGAGGATCATCTTCTGGCATGTCTGCATTCATCCTTGCTAGTTCAAGGTCGCCCTTCTGGAGTGCGAGATCGACACTATTTTCATACAGGCCCATCTTCGAGTAGATGTGCACGCAAGGCTGTGTTCGACCCGCCTTCTTGCACAACCGCAGTGCATAATCCAAGTCATAGTACGGTTTACCAGTCAGTGGATTGCAAGGCGCGGTCATCAGAAAGCGTAGCAGAGGGCCATCGTCACCCGAGGACGCAGAAATGTGGAATGTCACCAGTAGGTTATGAACCGTAGAGGAGGTATTATGTTGGTTGAAAACAACATGATTGAGATATCGCACAGCTTGATTCGGGACCAATGGATCGCGCGGAAGGTGCTGCAGTTGCAAGAGGGAAGGTATCAGCCGCAAAGGGTCCAGAGCCGATTGTTTGAGCCACGAGTCAACCATAACTTTCGGCACATGTCTTGTGAGAACTGCGCCGAAACGATAGTAAAGTTCTAGGTCCGACTAGGACCATTAACTCGTTAGTCGGTACGCCAGACAAAATCAATCAACAAACCTGACGATTGAGGGCATCGATCGCTTTCAACCAATCTTCTTCAAATATCCAGTGTTGGATAACCCGTTCGTAATCTCCGACCACAGTTGCGTAGAAGAGTAGCATGTCTGTTCGCCCGTGAGATTGTATAAGTTCATACACGGTATTGCGATCAAGATTTGCCTACCAACAGAGATGAGCATGCAGTCAGGGCAAAGCCAAAATCACTGACCTTGTAGGTTTCGAAAAAGTGACATAGATCCTCTTCGAGAATAGCACGCTCTGCTTGTACATTTTCCACATCACTTGTCGCCACTTCAGAGGCACAGAGATCGTCCAGTTCATCACATTTGCCAAGATAGAATTCGACGAGCCAAGTTGCTAGCATCATCCGTGCTGTCAGGTCCTAGTAGATGCGCGTCTAAGCCAGCTGCGGCATGACAATATCCCAACTCACAGTTTTGCGGGTTCGTTCCAAGCGACTTATCAGATATGACCGAAGTGCGTCCCGTTCTCCGACATCCAGAAACTTGAGCGTCACCTCTTCAAAGGGGACTGAACACTGCGTATAGCATTGAGCTGCTTGGAAATATCGTTTTTCATCGAAGAAAGCATTGGCTTGGGCAGAAAGAATCTCGTCGCGATGAGCGGCAGTCTGAGGACGGACTTGAGTGTTGTTCAACATGCTTAGCAGCACAACTGACCTTGGCATATCGCAATGCGGTATCAAAATCTTGCTGTGCAAGATATATCTGCCACACATCACGGCTCTCGTTGCCGACCACCAACTCAAATATCGACTCGTTCGTATAAACCCAATATGTCTTACGAACAGGATCCGCTGCGAGTCCCTTGACTGTCTCGTTTGGTCTCTGTAATATCGTGAGACGTATACTTCAGTCATGATGGTCTTCCTTACCAGAGGGATGACGTCTTCATAAGTCTGTTTGCCGTTCAGGGTACATATTCCTACGATACGATCTCGGTAAAGAAGGATGAAGTGAAATTCGGTGAGTAGAATTGAGGCGGGTACTTCGGGATGTGATTGTGGGGAAGAGGAGTCGGAAGATGACAAGGGAGGGTAGGGGAGTAGCTGAGTCGAATCGATGTGACCGTCGGAATTTGGGTCAAAGTTGAGAGTACCATGATAGATCCCTGGCGCTGTACAAAGCGGCATTCACGAACAAGATGCATTTGGGCTGTAACAACACTAACCTGTCATCCACGCGAGAGTCTTGGGTAGCGAGAGCGCCTGATCCGAATTCGGCGTAAAGAAGTGCAGTTCCGAATATTGCAGGTCCCCCGGTAGCTCAGATATCTCTTCGTTGTCTCAGTCGAGAGTATCATGAAATATTGTAGGGACTCACTCGGAGCTGTTTCTCGGTAGACAGCGAACAGGGAGGAAAAGAGGCGACCACCGTCATCCGAGCGACGATCCAGCATACCTGTGAATTGGTAGATGCGCGAGGGTGTGGTCACGATCACCAGTGCGTTAGTTTGATCTGGGGGAGGGAACAATTCAAATTTAATGCCCGTGATCGGAGCTTTCTCGGGTAAGGAGAAGAGCAACTGCAAGTGACGTTCTTGCGATTTGAAAAGATCCTCTCCTGCATCTAGGACTGCTTCGAAAATGGCACCGCTGCGCGTTCCAAATAATAATTCCTTGGTCGAGAGGGAGTGCGACGATGATAGCAGTGCAGCTTTGTTCCATGAGATGCTTTCGATGATCAGCTTGTTGAAGGATTTCAGCTGCTTGGGTTTCTTCCATCCGCGGTAGAGATACCAATTCTCTCCCTGGTGGGACGTGATAACGAGATGACGACCGGAAGGGTCAAGGAATATCTTGTATATGGAGATCTCCGTGGATTTACGAGGAATAGGAATGTGAAGAACTTGTTCCGCGTGTGAAAGCTCGATGAGAATTATGAGGTTTGAAGAAAGTGCCATGGCGAGGACGTCAGAGGAAACGGCAAGCGAGACCAATGGAGCAGGGAGCGTGTACTGCACTCTTCCAAGGTCAAAAATGGCTACATCAGCAGGAGAAGAAGTCGTGAATGGTTCATCCATCTGTGACAAGGTTAGATATATACTTGGAAAGCAAGAGAACTTCGAGAACTGACAAAGGTTGCTTGGTCGTGCTCGAAGCCATCGTAGTGAACTTGAGGCAGCGGAGAGCGTGCATGGCCAGACGGCGCTGCATGCTCGACGACTGTAAACGTATCAGAGGTGACAGAGTCTGTAGGTGGTTGACTTACTTACATTCGTCGAACATGGTCGCAAGTATAGAACTGCCTTATTAGTCATCTCATCTCAACCATCATGGCTCGACCCGTCCCAAGGCTCTTTCTCATCCGACACGGCGAGTTTACATGCGCTGACAACATTCGAGAACGACGTTAACGACACCACAGGCGAGACCGAGTGGTCTCTGAACGGGTGAGACCTCTGTTGCTCCGGGTCGACCCCCTAATCAGTCACTCACCCTCTGTCATTTAGTCGTCATGTAAGCTCACTCTGCGGATATTCTGTATCCAACTAATCTTCGGCGATCCAAGACTGGGAGGAGTGACATTCCCCTCACAGTCCGCGGCGAGCAGCAAATCAAGGAGAAAGCTCTTATCTTGGTTGGGCAAGGCCGTTAGTACTGTCCTCAAACGAACGATCGAATGGTCTTTAACCATCTCCCAAGGACCTATTGACCCAAAGAATCTATGCGTTGCTTTGGTTTCACCCCGGATCCGTGCCCACAGGACGTTTCATCTCCTCTTTGAGCACATGTCAGAGTTCCCCGCTCACATCCTAACCGAGGAAGTGCGTGAATGGGACTACGGTGATTACGAAGGGCTCTACAAGCAAGAGATTCTGGCCAAACAACCGGGTTGGGTCATCTGGAGGGATGGGTATGTCCTTCAACGAGGCGAACTTGGACGATAGTCATGATCCTGATCGTTAGCTGCCCCGGTGGCGAGAGCGTGGATGATATGCGCTCTCGCGTGGATAGTGTGATCGCAAAGGTTCAGCACGTTCGCGGATCTGTCCTAGCATCCGACTGAGACCACACAGGTTCGCGAGTACCACCGCCAGTATTTTGAGGAGGGAAAGGGGACTCGTGATGTCCTTATCGTCGCCCACGGGCACTTTAGTCGCGTGTTCATATCGCGATGGATCAATTTTGACCTGGCACTCGGTATGATCGCGCCCATCGACGTGGGATTGGCAGCGCTGACGGTGGTCCAGGCACGCACTTTAACGTTGAACCTGGCGGAGTGAGATGC
This sequence comes from Leccinellum albellum, assembly GCA_038090015.1. Lineage (NCBI taxonomy): Eukaryota > Fungi > Basidiomycota > Agaricomycetes > Boletales > Boletaceae > Leccinellum > Leccinellum albellum. Next base: position 11,562 of record JBBPLX010000027.1, read on the forward strand.
ACTCATCGAGTATGCAATCGGTGTCTGATATTTTCTTTCAGGTTTCTGTACTGTCATACAACCATAGGTCGCTCGACGAGCCTGCGTTGGACGCCCTCAACTTGTACGCGGATCTGAGGTGACTTTGCTATTTTTTTTTTTCGTGTTTGTTACATATGTACATGTGTAAATGAAAGATTTGTCTGGTGCCGTGATCAAAATTGAGTCGCGTCCCTGGCAGGTCTGCTGTTGTCTTTGTTTTCTTTTTTTTTTTTTCATTCGCCTGTGGTGAACATGGCCGACGTTGAGCTCCCATCTCCACCTCTTGACTCGCGTGTCTTCTTAGAGTCCGTATCCGCGTCGCAGGACGCACCTTCGGATACTCACGAGGAACACGAGGCTTCTGACGTCGTTGATCAAGACCCTAATGTACACGCTCCGCCGGAAGTCGTCCATGATATCGCCGACGTAGAGACACCCCTCAACGAGATCGTAAAGGGCGTAGACGGCGACCAGGATGTCTTCACCGCGCCTGGACCCGCCCCCGTCGCGGACATGTCGGCTGGCAAGGCCGATGTACCTTCCAAAGGTACGACACCTGCAAGCAAGGACAAGTCTACAGTGCTCGCAAAGCCCGTTTCCGGCAAAGTAAATTCATCTACGCCAACGCACAAGAAGGTGCGTTAGACGTGCTTTACCGGCACGTTTACTTCATTTTTAACCATGTGCTGCACAGGCCTCAGGTTCTGCCACGTTGAGTGCTGGCCATGTCAAGACAGTCCCTCCAGGCAAGGTCACTACTGCATCTCCATCCTCACCTCTCTCCAAAACCGCTACCTCGTCCTCCGCAAAAAAGCCTGCCACTACACCTTCCACGAATCTTACCAAGACTGCTACCATGGCTTCGTCTAGAAGTTCTGGCCCCGCTCCGCCCAGTAGGAGGTCGTCTATGCTTCCCCCGAGGGCACCTTCGGCGACTGGTGCACCTACCCCCAAATCACGGACTTCGACCTTGCTGCCATCGCTGTTGTCTTCCAGTTCATCTAAAGCTTCTCCTGCTGAGCTGAATACAACTTCTCGTTCCTCTGCTGTCTCGCCACCTGCCTCGGTATCATCCATCAAGTCCAATGCAACTGGCCTCCCTCCCGCTGCAGCCCCACCTCGCCCCCGTGCCAGCATTTCGGAGGCCGTCAGGAGGACTCCTTCTAGTTCAAAACAGCCCCCCGCTGCTCCTATGCAGCCTCCGCAGAGGCCTGGAATGCGACCAATGGGGTCAATCTCTTCTATTAGGGAACTTCGTGACGATGGAAAGTCTCTGGAAGATCTACAAGCACAGGTACGCCGTTGCTTTTCAACGTTAACTAGCCCATCTCTTACACGGCGCACAGCTAAAGGAGGCAAATGAGAGACTCTCCGCCAAGTCGACTGAAGTTGTTGCCCTTGAAACCAAGATTGTGGAACTTGAAGCATCCCTTAGCGAAGCCATCGTCGACGCCAGAGCCAAGACCTCGTCTCTTGAACAACTTCAAATTAGCAAGCAATCGTCGGATGCCGACATTCGGGATCTCAAAGCTCGCCTGCAGCAGATACATGCAGAACACTCTCATGACCAAGCCGCGCTCAATTCTGCCAGTAAAGAAGTAGGTGTTTTATTGTTGGATTCCACTTCCTTTTTGACCTTCGTGTCGCAGCTCAGCAGTGCGAATGAAGTAATGGCCGGCCAGGCCGAAAACATTAGGGCTCTTGAAGGGCAAATCGAGGCGTTGCAAGCGGATATTGCTGCCGCCCAGGAGAACTTCGAGTCGCTTCGGGCTTCAAGTGATCAGTCCTCGGCTGCGGCTGTGGCAGCTGCGCAGATGGAGCGTGAGGCCTTCATCCGGGCTAAATCAGATATCGAAACGGTCACTGCAGAGGTGAATGGTCTTAGGGTTGCACATAACAAGGCCGTTCAAGATGCGGCGGCGAAATCCAGCGAAGCCCAACAGCGCGGAGCTGAGGTAGTCGCCCTCACTGCTCAAATCGGCGAATTGAGAGCAGAACGAGAAGACAGCGCTGCCAAGATCTCCGAGTTGGAAGTTGAAATTCTGGAGCTGAAGGAGAGCCAGGAGGACGCCGAGGATAAGCACAAGAGAACCCTTGATCGTCTCGAAAGGCTCGAAGCTGAGCTCAAAGCGGCCGTTTCTGCTACGGAGCAAGCCCTATGCGATGCCGAGGTTCGGGATGCAGAAAACAAGCAAATGGCCGCCGATGCTGCTTCTCGTCATGCCAACGAGCTGCAGCTCGTCAACTCTGATCTCACCAAAGCTGTTTCTGACGTCGAGTCGTTGAGGGCAGAACTTGCTGCAGCTCATGCTTCCCATGAGGAGACGAAAGCGGCCGCCAATGCCTCCGCCGAAGCACACGAACAGGAAATGGACGAAGCCGAGCAATCATACCTCTCGAAGCACATTGAATTGTCGGAAGAGATTAAGGAGCTTACCGCTGAACTTGAGGTAAAGACAAACCTTGCGTATGTTATCAAGCCCTTGACCCCTTTCCTCTAACAGGGCGAGGAGGCGAAGTACCAAGCTAAAGTTGAAGCTTTGCAAGCCGAGCAGGAGCAACTACTTAATCAGGCGTTCGAGCGAGCCAAGGCAAGTGGAAAAAGGAGAATTATAAGGTCATATGGACTGATACGTGTATAGAACGAGGCAGGAGAAGTGCACGGACAGGACCTTCAGGCTCTACGTGCCGAGTCACAGGCGAGCATTGAGCAACTTCGTGCTGCTCACCAGTCTACCCTTGACGAACTCCGGGCGGAACACGAGGCGGTCCTCGAATCTCAAGTTAGCGCTATTGAGAAGGAACTCAATAGTCAGTCTCTCGAGCTTCGGGCCACCCAGGAAGACCTTTCGAAAGCGAAGGCCGCGCTGGACGGATCACGTGCAGACGTTGAGAGCCTGAAGGCAAAGCTCGAGGATGCTCACGCCGGTTTCATAGCGGCCTCGGCAAACGGCGATCAAGCTGCCGAAATCGAGCGTCTACAGAAAGAGCTTGGCAACTTCCGTGACGAAAATGTCATGCTCAACGATGTGTTGGCCGTCACGAAGGAATCTCTCTCAGAGATGTCAACGAACCATTCAAAGGAGCTCGAGGAGGCGGCGCGTATTCGTGTGGAAGAAGTCATGAAACTCCAATCCGCCCATGACGGGGAGCTCAGCACCCTAGCCGCTCAAAAGTTTGAGCTAGCATTATCACTCTCCGACTCGCAGGGTGAAGTTGCAATGCTGAAGGCACAACTGGCTGCTGTCGAGCCGTCTGTGACGCCAAGGAACAATGGTGCTGTGCACGCGTCTGCCACGAACGTGACACGGGATGAACTGCAGAAAGTTCACGAGGCACACAATCTAAAGATGCATGACCTGCAGGCTGAACACGAGCGGGTTGTCAGGGGGCTGAGAGTAGAGGTGGATGCACTTCAGGGAAGGTTGAACGACGTTCAGCAAGATGTTGCGCGGAAATCAATGGAAATTCAATATCTCGAGCAAGAACAAGAGGAGAGCCAAGACTCGATTACTCGGTATGTCAAGGTCTTTGGACTGCAGAGCTTGTTTGGAGTAGTGATTGCGCTGGCCGTGATCTTTGATTTCATCTAACTACGTTGCTTCGCATGGCTGCTTCTACTGTACACTTTCCCGTTGTCATTTATTTTTTTGTTCGATTGCGCCGCTTTCATTTGAACCAAATTATTAACTGCGTCCCGCACGTTTTTCTTATAGATTGAAAGCAGATATGGAGGCACTGAAATCGGCACCAGCATGATCGAATGCCCAACGGCACCAGGCCTCCCTCATTCCTTGCAGCCTCGTGGATTCGGTGAGGTTTTCATACCTTTTCCTGTGGCTTTCCCCAACCATGACCATGATCGATCATTTTCATTCCGGAGCTTTACCCCTCTTGCATGGTCGCAAGAAGGTCTGTATACACTATTTCTTCGTCACATACCTATTTTTAGTTATGCACGCATGGGGACTCTAATTAGTTGGCGTGTACTTTGGACGCACAGTTAATAGACAAGGATGTTGGGGTGCAGACCACTGGCAGTCGTGAGGGGCATAAATTCGCAAGAACGTCAACACGGCTGGCTCGGATGCGGTCTCAAAGCGGCGCTAAGGCAAGTGTCCCTAAAAAGGGAATGTCCGTGTTGGCCCATTTTATTAGATCGGTTTCTTGTTCCTTCTCTTTCTTTCTCTTTTTACTTTGTTCCGTCCCTCTCCGACGACCAGCACACGATGGCAATCCAGAAGGAACCTGGCCAGAAAGGCATCAACTGGTCTAACATTGCCGTCGGTGCGTTTTCTTCCTCTTCAGTCATGTACAACCTCTTACTCGACCTCTCCCGCAGGTGCCATCATGAACATGGTATTGTACTCCATCTTGGTACTAACACGTGCTAACATCCGCAATCCCACCTCGTCGTGACTTTTAGTTCGTCAGTGGTCTTTCTTCCTAATCTCTGTTCTCCCTGCTTACCCCGTCTCTCCGTTCCCGCAGGAGGCAAGTCTGCTCTGCGTCTAGTGTCCGTTTGCGCGTGGATGACCTCTCCGCTCAGGTTACAACTCTCGGACAGCCTCTCGAGGTCCTCAAGACCCAAATGGCTGCCAACCGGTCACAGACAATGGTCCAGGCTACCAAGGCTGTCTGGGCTCGTGGTGGTGTCGTCGGCTTCTACCAGGGACTCATTCCATGGGTATGCGTCCGAGCGTTCTCTGCTCTCTTTTCTGACATCGAGCCGTCCTGTAGGCGTGGATAGAGGCTTCCACCAAAGGCGGTGTTTTGCTCTTCACGGCTTCTGAAATCGAGTCCGGTGCTGTGGATGTGGGCATCAGCCCCGCCACTGCTGGTCTCTTGGGCGGTATGGCTGGTGGTGTGGCTCAGGCATACGCAACTATGGGTAAGTAAACTTGCCGGTAAATTGCAGTTGAGCTGCAATGACCCCAAGGCTAGCGCCCGCCGCTATGCTCATGCGAACTCTGCCGTCTTACGGGACTGATGCGATATCTCTAATACCTTGCCGTTCACTCACTCTTGTTCGATAGGTTTCACGACTTGTATGAAGACCGTTGAAATTACCCGACACAAGGAAGCCGCAAGTGGTATACAGCGCTCCACCTTCCAAGTATTCATGGACATTTACCGGAAGGAGGGTATTCGCGGCATCAACAAAGGTGTCAACGCGGTCGCTGTGCGTCAGTGCACCAACTGGGGTTCTCGGTACGTTCCCTGCCTGATCTTGTTGATTCATCGCCAGCTCATTATTTCCCAGTATGGGTTTTACTCGGTTGGCCGAGACCATGATCCGAAATGTGCGTGGTAAGAGTGAACAGGATAAACTGGGTGCGGTCGACAAGATACTCGCTTCTTCGACCGGTGGTGCTCTGGCAACATGGAATCAGCCTATTGAAGTCGTCCGTGTTGAAGTACGTTTGCTTTACAAGGCTCATTACCGCTTGGGAAACTAATCCGTCATGTACAAGATGCAATCAATGGCCAAGGCAGCCAACCGTCCAGAAAAGCCTACTATCTTGAACACGCTTAGCTTCATCTACAAAGAAAATGGCATCAAAGGCCTTTACCGGGGAGTCACGCCTCGCATTGGTCTCGGCATCTGGCAGACCATCTGCATGGTTTCTTTCGCGGACTATGTCAAGGAATGGGTGAAGGGCCGCCAATAAAAGAGCCTCGTTCTTGTTGGATTGCTAGACATAGAGAAACTATATCCTTGTCCTCACGTTAATCATACGGTCACATAGATAATATACAGTGTCAGATTTTTGAGGCTCGAAACCTTGACTGACGGTCGTTATCAAGCTCAGACGGAAACCAAATTTAGTTTTCGTGAAAACCCAATGTCGGGGTAAACTTCCCGCTTCTTTCACCAGAGTAGGTCTAATCTACTGTAAGTAGATTTTGTGCACTCGGCCAACCTCAGGCTGCTGTGGCTCTTCTTGAGACTGGCTAGTTTAATGAGTGGCGAGCGATGACAAAATTAGTGCTGGTTGCGTTGAAACAGAAGGAAGGCACCCGAGTTGTAAGGTGGCGTCGAAGGTGTTTAAATTCAATGTGCCTGTTAGGGTTGGAACCACGTATTCGCTATCCCCCAGCTCTAAGCAATGAGTGCCGCACAGATTTCACCGAAGGCGCCATTGAACCCTTTGTTGGCTTCGTATCTCGTCCAGCTCGCCAAGAACCCCCTTCGCACCAAGGCGATAACGTCAGGTTGAGCACCTCTCTGCCATGTACTTCCGTGTTTAGGCGCGTACCGACCCATGGTCCGTCCCAGGGACGTTATCTTTCCTCCAGGAAATCATCGGATCGAACGCCGCTGGCGTCCCGCCCAACCCGACCCCAAAAGATGCTCCAGCGCTCTCCAAAGCCCTCGCGCGCGCACACATCAACAGCAAGGCGTTCAAGATGGCTCTGTACGGCTTCTTTGTGTCCGCGCCTCTCGGCCACTTCCTCGTTGGCCTTCTGCAGAAAGCCTTTGCCGGCAAAGTCGGCCTCAAGTATAGGGTGGGCCAGCTTCTCGCTAGCAACCTGCTTGTCTCGCCCATCCAGGTTTCCGGTCAGTACAGTACCAGTCGAGGTAGCGCGCGTGCGTTGTTGACGTCCCTTTCCATTTCCAATAGCTTTCTTGGCATCTGTGGCCGTGATCAACGGTGCCAAGTCCGTCGACGAGGTCATCCGTACCGTCAAGGGGGGTTTCTTCTCAGTCATTCGAGTACGTCCACGTCTTCTACTACTCTCTCCGTTGCATAACATATCACACAAAAGGTACAATGGGTTGTTTCGCCCTTATCGATGGTGATTGCACAGCAGTTTATTCCAGTCGAAGTACGTGTTCGAAAGCAAACCAACAGTTGACTGGACTGACGCATCGATTTTCTCAGCTCTGGGCACCCTTCTTCAACATCGTCCAATTCACTGTTGGAGTATGTACCTTCTTGCTTACATTCCTTATCTGACCCTATTTATACCAGACCATCTTCAATATCAAGGGAAAGAGATTGCGCCTTGCCGCCGCGAAAAAGGAGGCTGAACGGAAAGAACGTGAGCGCGCGGAAGCTGCTGCTATCAAGGAAGAGAAGGCTGAATGAGCACTGGACGGACACGACATACCATACCTACTCATTGATATACATCATCTCTACTATGTTTCACCATCATCTTGGCTATATTTAGGTTATAAATCGTCAACTCTATCGAGCAATATCTGTTACTATCATACGCGAGTGGTAGTCTGAATGTGGTCCCTGCACATAACTATGTCTCGTATGCCAAGTGCATTGCTCATGATCTGACCCAGGTTCCCCAACAATCGTTTCAACCTGCCAACCTGTGAGTGCATATGCTCCAGGACGAGCAACCCAAAGCTTAGTTTCCAGGGTCGTGGACTGTGAAGGGCGCAGGACCCCTCGAATAGTAAGCCTTCCAGCATAGCGTGGTGGAAGAAGTTCACTACTACAAGTAGATAAGTGAGATGGGTCACGGAACTAAATAAGGAATACTTACGGTTGCTCGAGTTCCTTCTCGCTCTTCGCACCAAACTTGATGACATAGCGAGATGGGTGGGTCAACGAATAATTCCTCAAGGAAAACATTACAGGGGCAAGACAGATCCTGAAAAGAGTGAGCACGCGCGCGACTATGTCATGCGGTAATGACTTGACGCACCCTAAGCTAAAATCATGTTCCACCACGCCTTCTTGCATCGTGACGACCAATGGATTCATCTCGGCATTCCATTCACTCTCGCGAATCGACTGTAATATCTCCATCTTCTCGCGCTGGGTTTCTGCGTACATGCTTCTCTTCACCTTCGCATTCTCTACATCCTTGATAGCCCCTTGAAGAGCAGCATGACCTGCACCGAGATTCAAGCCTGACAGTAACGTAAAGCCTATTCTTTGCTCAGATGGTATCTCCCAGAATACTAAGAAATCCACAGTTAGGGGGTTGAAGAGCGGAAATTTTTGAGGATGAGTGACAGCCGGGATATGCGGATGTGCCTGAACTAGGGTATTGGCAACGATTTTCCCCTTTTCTGACAAAAAAAGACTCGAAACAGCAGGGTCATGTAACGAGATGCATGTTTCATACTAAAGAACAGGCATGAATGACGAATATGTATGAAAACAAGGCGACCCACAACGGAGATATGGCAACATATAAGATCCAAAGGTGGCGGATCTTCCGAGTCAATCTTGCTTCCGTTCAAAACACCGCCCAAAGTTCTCGTGACAAATGCAGTCGTAGCTTCTATACAGGTGGATGATTCCAAAGGTGATGCATTAAATGAAATGCCGGTTAGTTGTGCGGGTTGCAGTGATGAACTAATCGGTGCTGCTTAACTTCAGCAACAGAAATCGTAACAATGAACTTACGATGAGAGTGGCATCAAGGCATGGCTCTTCCAGCTAGGGCTAATTGCAGTAACTTGCTTGATCTGCATGGCATTTGTAGATTTATTAGACATTTCAAGGGTAACGAGAAATGCACTGTCGATTGAAGGGTTCGGAGAGAGTGTTGCCGATAATTCCAATGAAGGGTTGACATGGTAGGCTCTTGTTACACGCGTGCAATGGAAGGTGCGACCTCCGGTCTGAGGACGGCATATACTCAGCTTCCAGACCAGAGCATAAGCAAAAGACTTACTTCTCGATACACGAAAAGCAGGCAAAGTTGTTGGGATCCAACATGGCCCGGACGCCACGTAAGAGTGACAACGGTGCTGCTACCTGAGTGAAGTTCCTTATTAAGGGGAACAGCACAAGGATTCCACGCAGAGAGTTTGTTGCCTATATGTAGAGTTTCGGTAGAGCCAGCTGGTATCGATACTAGCAGTGATGAGTAACTCGTCTGTTAACCCGTCCTAAACGGGCTCACAAGATTCGCACTCTGATAACTCAAGCCATATCTGATCTTCTGGACCACCCACCAACCATACTTCACCAATAGGCTTGTGCCCTGCGTTTGTCATCCAGAGCTTCATCGGCTTGCGCTCACCTTCGCTGAGGACAAGCGACTCATTGTTCTCAAACGAGACAGCAAGCTCTTGACTCGCCTCCTCGACGTCGGTTCTAATTAATATATCTGGAGCGTAGGTCACAGACTGTCTTTGTAGGTGAGTGTCTTGTAGTCGTCTACCACGTCGTGCAAGAGATTCCTTGGTGGGAAGAAGACCAAGGAAATTGTATGTGACGCTGGGGATGATCAACGAAGCTGCCTGCGACGCTTGCAGTGCAACTGAAACCTGGATCAGATTGAACGGAAGGAATAAGCTCTGAAAGTGGCAGGTCTGCGGGGGCCTCACCACATGGTTTCCCTTCGCACTCAGAATGACTTCCTTGACTCGTTCAATAGTGACATATTCGCATATCCACGGGGTATCTTTATCCCTCGCTTCCACGATGAGAGATAGATCCGTGAAAGTTACTTCTGTATCCAATGGGTTTTGCAGAGCAATGTCTACCCAAAAGGACTCTAAGAGTTTGAAGTGAATCGTCACATTACCCAATTTGTTGACATGAAGCTTACCACCCACTGCAGCCCTGCCACTTTTCTCGAGAGTCTCCTTGCCACGGGTTTTCCAAAACGCGGACCATACATCCTCCCTCCTTTCCCATTCTACCTGATCCCCACTGGTGGAGTCGCGAGGTAGCCGTATACGACAAGAGGCTGGGCACACGAAGGTTATCGGCAATTTCAAACCGTGCAAGTTGGCATCTTGATCTGAGGTTGACTTTAGATGCTACACGGGAATTGAGCACCCCAACTGTTTTTCAATGAGTGACGCACCGAGAATGCTACCCTAAAATCTTCCAAGAAGACTTTGTCTGTGCTAGCGTCCCGACTTTCGTCTCTGTTCGCGCAATAGATTTTGGCGAGCGGTGAGGAAGACGCGGATGACCAACGTAACAACCCTAGAAAGAGCTTGACGGCGCCCTTGATGTCACCGGTGGTGTATAATAGTCTCCCTTAAACATATATAATTAACGTGGACAGGACCGGAAAGGGAGCCGGTTACCTAGCGGATGCTCGATACCCGACAATACTGCATCAAATCGTACAAGTTCGGATGAAGTTTGCCCTTCCGAGTCCCAAAATGACGGTGACAGTGCCTTTTCAGGTTGGTTGTTGAAGAGTTCGTGGGCTCTCCGCAGGAAGAACATCGTCAGAGGTTTCTAATGCAATTTGTTGAGGGCCCGCAAGACATGGAATCAAGAGGAGACCCACGATGCCGCATTTTTCAAGCTTATTAGCAGCGAAGAGGTACCACAGGGCGGCTCTCCGCTGTGCATTTTTTTGAGCGCTCAAAAATGCAGCACGAGCGAGAAGTATTGCTGATGGTGGTTCCTCAGCCTTCAATGTCGCTGTCCCAATCAGTGCCATTCTGAGGGCGTGAGCTGACTGAAAACCTACATTTCCCGCTGCCCATACTAACCATCTTTCTCCCTCCAGCATGTCACCGAGGAAGTCGTTGGTGGGAATCCCAGCTTCCCAACGAACCGCGTACTTAAGGGCTTGCACTTGCGCCTGAGGAGTCATGTCTAAACCCGGCGGATATATGGTAGAAATTGTGAATGAAGCATGTGCGGCCACGGCAAGGGAGGGCGACAGGAGTAGAGGTAAAATGTCCTAGGAGTATTCAGTTCCGACGATGAATAGGCGTAGTTGACTTCCATTACCGAACCGTCCTTGTTTTCCTTTCTCAGTGACTCCCATACATTGATTGCAAGTTTATAATCACCCAGAATGGTTGCAAACTCTGCGAGACGTCTGAGCTGGGAGGGAGGTGCATTTAAGATACTTGAGGCGGATGCAGGTTGTGCCGAACTGAGAGTATGCGACCGAGAGGGGAGGGAGGGAATAGAGGGGGAAGAAGTATGGGCGGGATACTGCGTTGGTACCACGCTTGAGCCAAAAAACTTGCGTGTAGAAGAGAACAGGCGTGATGGCAACCGTCTGCTGGACGAATACGCTTCATTCCATTCTAATACACATTTCTCCATCCAAGGGACGAGACTCATGACGACAAACTCTCGTGTGAAGCGCGCCAGCTGCTGGATGTCTGGCTCTGATAGCTTCAAAAACCTCGGTGAGACCGTCAAGGAGGTTATGGAATGGGGTTGCGACATTGGAGAGCCATTTGGCCATATCTCCGGGGAGGACAGTGGGAGACGAGGGGGAAGGGCTGGGACTGGGACAGGAGGTGGTGGCGGAGAAGGGAGGGACAAAGGAAGGATGAACGTATGCAAACCATACTGCTTCTTGACTGCATTGAAGAGTGCTGTTGCTCTAATGAAGGAAGGCGTGAAGACATGATGGGAAAGGCAAAGTAAAGTCACGTACTCTTCGTCAGAAAGGGGAGATCCACTCGGATGTACGATAAGAGTATAGAGAAGATGTGTGGTGTCGACCCACGGCGGAAATTCCAATACACGAGAATGGAGGGCAGTGATGGCCTGCAATGGATTGGGAGCTGTGGTAGACACAGCTAGAATGACTGGTAGATCGTGAGCGTGGAAGAGGACGAAGGACAACGGGACGGACTGGAGAGCGGGTGGTTCCAAGCGTCGTACTTTGAAGGCAAATGATCGCCTTCGACACAGCGGCAGAGTTCATCCCACCAGGGCGTGCGCGTGGTGTAGTGAGCCGGATGGTCGAGTTCGCTCAGCCAGTGGGCGCACTGCTTGGCGATACGCTCGCCAATCCAGTCAATGATTCTGGCAGCACGCTTCTCGTCATCCTCGAGACACGCGTGCTCGGTTTCTGCAAGATCTGAGAAGCGAAGAGAAAAGGAAGAATGTGATACTGTGGTGAGAGAGGTCGTACGTGTGGTGACTGATCGCAGTGTTAGCCGGTTAAGGCGGAGAGAAGAAAAGAATACCTTGAGGGAGGGGAGAAAAGGACTGGAGGATATCGTTGAGGGGTGGAAGAGCAGCGTCGTTGAGGAGATGGACGAGGTCCGGGGATGGGAGAATACAGACATGCGGGCTCAGCGAAGACGGCAACGGTGGACTCATCGCGACCGATGACGAGGAGGACAACATCAAAGTTATTTACGATTATCCCACGACATAAGATACAATAAATTATCAGAAACCTCAGAAACCGCCGCCAAAGATGTCCCCAAGCAAAAGACCTCCCGCCAACCCGCCGAGCAAGCCCAGAGCAGCAGAGTTGCCTGCACCAAAAGGTCCGTTGTCATAGTTGTAGCCTGGCCCAGTGTGATACGGAGCGTATCCACCGTGGGCGCGCATGTACGCCTCCCGCTCATCCAGTTGCCGCATTCTCTCTTGTCTGGCCAACTCCCGCTCTCGTGCGATCCGCTCCGAATGCAGGCGTCTCTGTGCTTCGTGCTCCTCTAGTCGCCGCATCCTCTCCTGCCTCGCCAACTCCTGCTCTCGTGCCACCCGCTCTGCTCGCAGTCGCTTGTGTTCTTCGCGCTCCTCCCTTGTTCCGATTGTTTTGTCTTTCAGTTTTTCAAACACCCCTCGTTTACGCTCCGAGTGCGAGCCTTTCTCTGAGACAGCATCCGTCGAATCAGGATGTTTGGAACTACGTCTCGCTCCACTCCCCGAAGCCTCTCCCACGGCCGCATCGTACGAGGGAGGCGCGCCAAGATCAGACTCGGAGTGCTTTTCTTTTTTCGCCCTTATTCCCGGGTGCTCGCTGAGAAATTGTTCGTCCTCGTAGGGGTGTACCCAGATTGCCCGTACAGGCTCTGCTCTGGTGTCGACCTAAATGGACTTCATGTCAGTGATAGAGTGAAAAGGTATTAGGCAAGACGAACCCAGAAAGGATGGTCGTAGCGAGGATCATGCTGTTGGATCCAGCCGTCCGGGAGATCTGAATTCGAATTCGACATGATATGATATGATATGATAGCTGAGCGCTTGAGCGTGGGCCGTCCCCTCTCTAAATACCCAAACTTGCACGTGCTGTGTGGAGAGGTAGGCACGCACAATGACGTTGCACAGCCTCAACGGGCCACCCCTAATTTAAAGCATATGATAACGTAATCATAATTGCCATGAATGCCATGATTCGAATCCACTTGAATCCATCCGGTATTGTTATGTAGTATGTTATGGGCTCAAGCGTGCGTGCGGAGGAAACGTATTGTCTCTTGTATCTTCTGGATCTTCTGTTCGATGGTCATCTGCAACAATTAGTTCGCCCGGGTCGTCAATTGAGATGACTCGGGGGACGTACCTCGAAGAACAAGTACATCTGTTTACGTCGCTCTTCGTTGACGGTTTCCTGTCGTATGATGGCATCCACAAAATTCCGCAGCTCTTCTCTCCTGTTACCGCCCTGCACCGCCCTCACCGGTTCGGCCTGTATACGGGCGCCACCGTGACAGCCGTCCTGCACTGCATCGGCCCGGGACCTACCCGCTCGACCTATCTTCAATTCCGGCCGTCCCCACCCGCGCGATGACTCCGTAGCGTCCGAGGTGACACGAGGCGTTTCAATGCTACATCCATTTCCTGCGCTGCCAGCTGCCCAGCCGAACGGAATTGGTCCCCATCCCCCACCCTCATTGGGCTCCGCCCATGTTCCCAGTTGATCCCACCCGTCCCCAGCCCGTTTGGATTGGCTCACCTTCCAATCGCACACTCCTAGCATCCCTAGCACTTGATGAGCAGTCCTCCACCCCCCATCGCCCTCCATCTTGTCAAGAAACTCCTCCAACCGAAGCACTTCGCCCTTCTCCGCTGCGTCTATCCCACGCTGCCAGAATGGCACTAAATCATAGACATGGTCGACGTGAGCATGCATTTCCCACTGCCGTAGACCCTCCGTCGTCAGAGGAGAATTCCCGATCTTGTCCCGACGGGTCTCGTCCGCAATCTCCGCAGCGCATTCCGGGATACCTATCTCGTTTACACGGTTCGTATCCTTGCCCTTCTCTTCTGCGGAGGTCGCACTGTTATGAACAGTTCGTTCGTGATTCAAGGCGGTCTTGAGATTAAGGAAGGACGGCTGTCCCTTGCGGGTTGCAGGACAAATAGTGCAGAACCACCCTTGTCCTATCACAGAGCACCCTACGTCAACCCTTTGTTACTTGATAGGTACGAATAACGACAACTCACCCTGACGTTTCTTCAACGACCCTCGTAGGCCAGAGGTGGGAGTAGGCATCAAGTCTACATGAGCAACTTTAGGAACGTCCCGCGGCCCATATATGTTAGACACAGCATCCTAAATAGGCACTAAGTACCCGTACAGCGCTAAAGATTCTAGTGACTCGGACTCTGGCACTAGGTGATTGGTTTCAATTGCAATCGAGCTATCTCATATGTTCTGTGCACACCTTTCATGTCGACTTCTTGTGCGGAATAGACAAGGAATAGATACTCAATAATAATAAATTAGGATGGCCCGGGAAGACGCATGGTGAAATATCTAGCATTTCCGTCACTCACATACTACAGTATCTAGTCCACAGTCCAGGTACGGAAGCATAGGTACATACATACGACTTCAAAAAGAGCGACTTCGTCGCCCTCGCGCGCTCTCCTTACCTGCACGTCCCACTAATATATTGAGATACGACGGCCAAGGTGACAACGTAGCGACAACAGATTGGCGACGGCAGGCTACAACGGACACAACGACGGTGCAATAACTTGAACGCTGTCCAGCCTGAATTGGCAGGGTCACGTGTCAGCGCTTCAGCCCGCATCGGCAGTTCCTGATAAACTGTAGCAAGAGCCCGAAGTTCACAATTCCTTGGACCGTTGGTGGGATGCTTTCCACCAAGCGTGAGTATAAGTACAAATAATGCAGACCACCATCCTTGAACACTCTAGTGCGCCAACCTTTCGTTACTCGATTAGGTAGTACAAGCAGCGACAGCTCACCCTGACGTTTCCCCAGCGACCCTCCTAGACCAGAGGTGGGAATTAGTAGTCAATTTACATTAGCAACTTTATGTTTGACACAACAGGATTCCTAAATTTAAATAGACTTTACCGTACTACCCCTAAGTTAGGGACCATGAATGGCGATCAACTTGAAGTCTATCCCTGCACTGTTATGTAACATGTTTTGTGTACACCTTTCATCATTGTGCAAAATAGATATCCAATCTAATAAATCAGGATGGCCCGGGAAGAGGGTTAACCCACGTCCCATTGGGCCACAGGGTTGCTGGCATAGTGAAATCGCCAGGATTTCCACCATTGGCGTACTACAAAGTAATCCGTAGACGTCAGCGGTCCAGGTGGAGAAGCATAAGTACATACGGCCAGTCTGAAAAAGTGGGGTAACCCTGCCTCCAACCCGCCAAGGGAAAAATTGAGAGCGTTTCCCATGTAACGCTCTACGTCATCCACGAGAAGGGCGAATCCATTCCAACCCTGGTTAAACAGGTTGTCTGGTATCTGGACCCAAGAGATTGTTTGATTTGCTAAGCTGATGGCTGCGTCGTAATTCGATGAGTTGGTAAAGAACGTCGGAAGTGGGGAGCCTGATGGTCCGTCGTCAACAAGCTGAAAATGGATCAGTTTGACCACCCGTCATGACATAACTTTAGGACACACATCCGCTGCAGTCTGTAAGATGGAAGCAAACCCATAACCAGCGACATCATTCAGGAACATGCCAAGTAAGAATCCTTGATAGATAGCCGAGAGGCGGGTTGGAAACCCTGTCGCAGGGAAAAGTGCCATGGAGATGATGTAATGATGCAGACGGAGCTGCAAACCTGGCAGGAGTCCCAATACGATGACAACCAGACCACCCATAATATGCCAACCCAGGTAGTATGGTAGGTACCCAGTTTTCCGAATGATGCGTGCCTGATTGATCGCAATGACAAGTAAAATGAGGACAATGATAATGAGTGCAACGAGGCCACCAGGTTGCTGGGTAATATCTTGCGCTGTAAGACGATCAATGGGTATTTGCGACATGGTGAGATTGGTGAGAACCCCAGTCCAGTAGGGCGCGAGATACCATATCATTGCCTCAAAGGGAGCGTCTGCGAAAATGGGTAGCGTGAAGCGAATGGCGACTCTCCAGAAGCCATAGCAGACGAAGAGTGCTGGGAGGAAAGCACCAAAAGCCACATCCAATGGAGGTGGAGTTGCCTGGGGTTGCGAGAAAAGAGCAATATGCCAAAATCCAAGGCACACAAGGCACCAATACAGCACAATAGCTTTGGGTCGAAGAATGAGAAATAAAATGCATGTAACTAGAATGTTGAAAGCCAGCGCAGGGGTGCGAAGGTCAGTACAGTAAGTGAGTGAGGTAGAAGGAGAGAGTTGGAAGGACATGGGGAACACAGAAGGAAAAGCGACAGAGGCGAGACCGGATGCAGTAATAGACAGGTAGTCGGTAAAATTTCCGATGAGTTGAAGTGAGAAGCAACCTCCCGTCGAGTCACTAATAATACCACTGCATCCATACGCGGTAAGTGGATGATATTGAGTAATGTAATCACACTCACGCTTGTATTGCAGCAGAGCAGATAAAACTGTCAGCTCTATATGTCCTTTGCGTGTCTCCACCGCCAACTAGGAGAGGGACGAAATCAAGTTCTATATTGCCAACAAGACGAGGATTTTGGAGCATAACAGAACTACACTGAGCGGGGCATCGAAAATCGAAGGACGTGTTAGTGAAAGGCGCACATAGTTCACCATTGAGACCGCAGCCAGCATTCTCGGTCCAGAAAACAGAGGTGCATTCGATCAAAGAGGAAGCCGGAGTGAGAAACCACTGAGCACGCGCAAAGAAGGCGAAGCCGATGATGTAAGCAGCAACAAGGAGGACAAAAAGCCAAGGTGTAGTGAACGGACGTGTGAGCCGTAGTATGGCAGGCTCAAGCGCGATAGTAAATGTGTGGCCACGGATGCTATACGTGCCGCCTAAAAGCGGTACAAGGTCTAGGATCGGTAGGATTAGGATGATGAGGTTCAAAAAGGAGACTGTGGCGTTAAGCTCACTAGGAAGGTCTAGCTTCTGCCCAGGTCCTCTTACATAGAGGATGGTCCTCCGGAGCATCCGATGCAGTCGAGGCCAATTGGAGGCAAGGTACGCTTGAAAGCTAGTGAGCTTGCGGCGCAACAGCTGCGGACTGGCGGTAAGGCCACCATCCTCGAATTCTGTCTTTACGGAGGCCCCTTCAGCTGCCTTGAAGGTCGCATGTACGGACTCAGGCGGAAAGGAATCAGAATGAGACGGAGCGGATTCACCGAGCATGTGGGTGGCAGAAAATCACGACGATTCATGTCAGCCTCCCCTATAAACAATGCGACTTGTCTGTGGCTACTATACTGCGGGCAACACCAGTACTCACCGCGGTGGTAATTTTGATCGGTACCCAAAATAGAACTAATTATTCTCAGCGCTCGAAGATAAGGAGTGAATACTAGGCAAACGTGAGCTTCACGTGGCATACCACCACAGGAAGCTCAAACTGGACTACGAACGAGCCGCTGAAATGCGCGAAAAATCGCCGGGCTATCAGTACAAGGACGCTAGAAGCAAATAAAATACAACAGAGACCGAAACGCACGAGAAAGACACGACACATGCTATAAAGCCCTTTTTGTTTTTTGTTTTTTCTCCTTGGGTTTTGGTGATGTGTCTGGGTTACGCTGACGAAGAATAGGAACATACGGAGACGGTAGTGAAAGGAGGGTGGTGAATCGATCTCCCGTGAGAAAGCAGGGCCTGGAGGAGGGTAGGGTGGCGGCGAACATAGCGCTCTCAGGTGGGAGAGCGCCAGCGATCGATAACTTGGATCTGGGACGGCGGAACTCCGGCAGTAGCGAGAGGGGTAGCACTCCCAGGCACGCATGGAATAGCTGAAAAAAGATGCTAGCAAGAAAGTGTGAAGACGAGATAAAATCCATGCACGCGTCGGAGGGTTGCCGTAACCAGAGATAAGGATATAGGCAGGCCCATCAGTAATTTTACACGTTGCTAATCTTGACTGATTCCATCGTTTTTCTTGGCTTGTCTCGTCTTATTTTGACTTCGTCGTCTTTTTAAATCTGCAAAGCACGGCAAGACACGAGAAGAAGACTCGCGAGACAATTCGGTCCTTCTTCTGCTACTTCAGCATCTTATGATTCTTAAGGCCCATCAGTAAATTCACAGGTTGCCTTTCTGTTACTTTCCGTGCTCTTGAAGCTCGTTACTGTGCTTTTTAGCATTCGAGTGACTCAGAAAGCAAACAAATTTTCATTAAAAGCACTTACAAAAGCAGTAGTAGTCAAATGAAGGGAGCACGGAAAGCAGGGAAAAACGAGCGTGATGATTGGCCGACAAATCAAATGAACGGTAGCCAAAATTAGGTATATGAGCCTGATCAGAGCATCGCCGACCTCGAAAACATGCATGAAGCGCTAACCTCGCGAGTCCGAGCGCTTAAAGACACTCTAGACCAACTAAAAGTCTCAGTTGGCGACAGCGAAGACAAAGAAATCTAAAGAGGGCTCGAACGATCAGGAACTCAAACAGCACATGGGCCACAGCAGCCGCACCCGAAGCGAAAGCGACCACTTGCTTCTTGTCCGCCTGTTGATGGTAGTTAGATCTGTACACATGAGATCTGGACTTACCTGTTCGCATGCCTCCCTGACTCGGATTCAGTCTCACATCGATAAGCGGGCATTTATGTCCAATGATAGTTACGCAGAGTCGCTTGAGAGATATTAGAAAAACAACGCGCAAAACACAGAAGAAGGCTGTGGATGCGACTAACCTCCAATAACGAACCACTTTTTTAATGTTGAGAATGGATATCTGGGGAGGGTTCAAGCTTGATGGTCATGGCTGGACTTAGAGAGAAAAAAAAAGGATAGAATGCGCTAACTAGTGCGAGAGGAATCAGACGAGACGGGATTTGAACTCACCTTATAATCAAAGCCGCGGCGACATCTGGGAAAAGTTCGGAAAGGCCGTTTCCCAGACTTTGTGCTTTGGGTGGGAAAATCGGACCGAATCAGACGTTTCGGGGAAAGAGGTGAGGATCAACCTCCTCCAGTAGGTCTGGTCTCAGCAAGGTCTCAGTGTCTTACTTTCGATTTCGATGGGTCCAATTCCAACCTAAACTACGTCTGTTTAAGGTACCGCCAGGATTCCGTTTCTACAGTGACTTCCAGTCCGTAAGAGCAGCGTATTCTTAACTCTACTGTAATGGGGATATCATCCTCATGGCGGGTCAGGTATCGCGAACGAAGCCTCAGTTTGGGCCAACTGTGAATACCACAGCGTTCAGGGTATCGCCAAAGCCAACGGGGGGAGTACTCACGGTAGTCATAGACGAAGCGAGTATGAAGGGTCGGACCATCCTTCGAGGTGAAGGTAGTGCGCCTGACATATCGCCTTTCCCCATTCACCATTGCGAAGCCCCACGTCTAATTGTTCAGTTGAGTGTGCGGGTATAAGTTGTCTAGGGTAAACAAAACATTCACCTGTAGCGCTGTCCACGTATATTTGTTCTTGCCAGGTGTACTCCAGCTATCGGTGAAAACGACGTCGCCATCGATGGTATCCTGAGTCCAGTCACTCTTCAAGAACTCGTCTGTAACCTCCTTTAGGGAAATCCTGCCCGCCTTCTCAGTTACATGGCCAAATACGATATCGTGTCCCGCGTGCTCCTGCCAGTCTAAGGTACGGTTCTCACCCTCGACAGGGACTCCTCCAGAGAGTATCTGGCTGATGTCGATATGCTCGACACCGGCTTCATCCGTAGTGTGTTTGATGATGAGAGTGAGAGAGAACATGGCAACTGCACGACGCACGAGCCATGGCACACCCTGCAGCTGGAGAATGTCTGATGTAGAGTCACTGAGGGACTTGTTCTATATGTATTAATAGATGGAATGAGCGACGGCAACAAAAGACGCAGAAAGAAGGTTGACCATGAGAAACCGGCCGGTCATATCTTTGGTGGTAACATGGGATGGAGCAGCCATGGTGAAAGGTGGGCTGGAGAGAACCTTCCACGTATGTAGCAACCCGTAATTTATATTCAAACGTTCACGCACGGGACTTTGGTTCAAATAGTGTTACGACTTTCCACACTGCGCCCGCTCCTCGTTCCCAAGCTTGTGGTCCCCTCGCATCGTCGCCCCCGAATTCTACCATGATGCCCTGCTGCGCCCACTCACACCAGATGTGGATCGAACCGCTCGACGGGCCCGCGCCACCACCCTTTCTGCCTGGCTCTCCCAACCACTCGACCAACTCTTTTCCGGTGGTATCTTTTGCAATTGTTACCACTGCTGGTGTCTCTCCAGCTAGGTGTAATTCAATCGGCAGACGTGAATACGTGGAAAATGCAGACTCGGTGGATTTGGCGGGTTTGTTCACGTTATAGATGTCTATTGCCTCCAACTGTAGACCGTCGTCCTTGAGTTGCTCACGTCTCAACCCGGTCGCGGGCTTGTACCCTTTCCGAGGGGTAAATTGGAGACTGACGCCGAGCGCAGGGTAGTTGAAGTAGACAATGTCAGAGTAGGACTTGACGTCTGGAGCGGCGATGGTGCCTGTGGTCAGCGTGCTGAGGTATCGAGTGAGGTCTTGGGCAGAGGGTGATTTTCCAACGAGATGGCTCATGTCCATGTTGCCTGTGGCACCTGAGATCGCCTTTCAAGCTCCGATAGGACCCTTCCTCACCGTCGCTCACAGCGTCGAGCGAGAAATGGTCCGCCCTCCGTCAAAGCTCGATCCAGACGAGAATGCCCAGAGATCGGCTTTTCTGTCGACCTACAATCCCTTTCGCATTGCCCTCTCTGTCACCCACAGATGCTTCGTCTATTTTTTCCCGCCTGCGACCTCCCTGAGGATTGCCTCCCATCTTGTGCCCCTACTCGTCTGTCTGTCCTTGATCCCACTCGTCCTCATCTTCTCCATCTTCTCTGGCTGGTACATCTGGAAAAACATCCCGGTTGCTTGGCAGATCCCTATCTATCTCCAATATGGGTCAGTCATCTCTCTGGCCAACTTACACTCGCTGACCCTGGCTGCAGCGATGCTCCTTCACCTTATGCCGAACTATCACTGCCTGCGCTCTCTACTGCCCAGTCATATGACATTTCCCTCCGGCTGGTCCTACCAGTCTCTGAAGCAAACTTTGCACTTGGCAACTTCATGGCCTCTTTGTCCCTTTCTACGTCATCCAACAAAACCCTTGTGGTGGTCAGCAGACCGGTATGCTCATCTCCTTCTTTATTTACTTCTCTCTTACCCTCATGAGGCTATTGCACTACCCCCCAAGCGTGCTATCTTTTGGTTCTCCGCCGCCCCCCGTGTCATTGATTTAGATGTTCCTCTGCTCTCCGCATATATCCCGGCGACCTCCTATGTGAACGCAAGAATCGACCTTGGCCGGAGGGACGGTTGGAAAAGCGTTGGTAACGGCGAGGGTCGCGAGTTAAGTGTCTCGAACGCTGCCTTGAGGGGTGCTCTCAGGCGCCGTGGAATCAGGTAACCTTTTCGCCTTGCTCAATTAAAGGCCATTACCAAACCTTTTCTGCGACAGGGGTCTGGTGTCTCGCTTCCCCCTTACATTCGCACTTGGCGCTTCTGCTACATTCTTCACTCTTTCTGTCATAACGCTAGCCGCATGCATCCTGCCTGCAGTTCAGTGGGATGTTGCCACGGATGAAACGGCTGTGTCCGAGCTAAAGGAAGATAGGACTGCCCGTGTCCGAAAACGGCCACGCAGAACTGTCGCCAGCGAAAGTCGTGTCGCGAGTACTAGTGTCAGTTCCAATCATCCTTGCACATGATCATGATTCTTAATCAGGACATTTGACAGGCGCATAAATCCGAGGACATTCCCGTGGACATTCCTTCCGTCCATGCATCGGATGACATTCGTCTCAAGCGGCGACGTTCACGCATGTCTGATGTTCTCTTGGACTCTGAAAGCTGAATGATGTTGAGCTGATGCGGCATCCATTGGACCCTGTAGGTGCTAAATACGAACCTAGAGCTGCGTAAACACATGTCTCATTTTAATTAGGTACATGAATTAATTAGTGTCTTGTCCGGTTCTTGTCTTCCCATTCATACCGGGAGCCGGTAAAGTTAGTTAGTATCCCTAAAAATAACTCATGACAATAGGTCGTCAATGCAAATGCCCCATCCTGAACCATCCATGCATGATGCCACATTCTCTCTCTTCTGCTGGGCCCCCTTCCCCGTCCGCAATGAGCTCCCTCCAAGTTGATTCCTTGTTTGCCGTCGCCGGCAAGGTCGTTCTTGTCACTGGCGGGTCGCGTGGTATCGGCAAGATGGTGAGTACCACATCTACCAGAGGACAACCACCACTCATGGTCCCAGATCGCTTCCGCCTTTGTCAGAAACGGCGCGACTGTTAGTTTGCCGTCTCTTGCTACGGCACCTGAACTCGACTGAGTTGCTCTCGTCTCTTAGGTCTACATCTCTGCGCGTTCTGCCAAGGACTGCGACGTCACTGCAGCACAACTCTCTGCCCTCGGGCCAGGCACATGCACATCCATCCCTGCTGATGTCTCCGCACTTTCAGAGGTGGATCGTCTGGTGCAAGAGCTTCAATTTAGGGAAAAGGCGCTCCATGTCCTTGTCAACAACGCTGGCACAGTTTGGGCTCAGCCCCTTGACGAATATCCGGTTAGTCTGTTTGCTACCTCGGCCTTGACCCAATATTGTTAACATGCAACGCAGGATCAAGGCTTTTCCAAGGTCCTCACGCTAAATCTGCAACGGGTTTTTACTCTGACGCAGAAACTCCTTCCCCTTCTCCGCGCTGGTGCGATCCAGGGTGGCCAGATTGGAGGCGTCTTCAACGATCCTTCCCGAATCATCAACGTATGTGTACCATCTATCTCTCGTGACTCGTCTCCTGACTCTGGGACGGACCAGATTGGCAGCGTTGAAGGCCTTGCAGTACCTGATCATGATACCTATGCGTACTCTGCCGCGAAGGCAGGGCTTCATCACCTGAGTCGCCACCTCGCTGGGCGACTCGGCAAGGAAGGAATATTGAGCAATACCATTGCCTGTGGTGCGTTGAGCTTTCCCGTTGTGTATTTGTATCCTTAATTTGACCTTTCCATCTCCAGGAGCCTTCCGGAGTAAACGTGAGTTGCTACGTTTGCAGACGGATGTCAGCTTGGATAACGAATGCTTGAGCAGTTACTGCCCAAATGCTGGATACTGCTGGAGACATATTCACATCGCAGATCCCAGCTAACCGCCTTGGCACTCCAGAGGACATCGGGGGTACCGCCCTGTTCCTCGCAAGTCGAGCTAGCGCGTACGTCAATGGTGCAACGATTACTCTTGATGGTGGCTTTATCGTCAACATGCCATCATGCAAACTCTGACCGTATCTGACATCAGTTTCATGAATCTATATACATTCGTTATACTGTCCCATGTTCCCTTCGATAGCGTAACTATCGTTCGACTATAGACTACGCTGAAATATATAATCGTCCAACAGATAGTAGCTTTCATCCTGATTCTGATTTGGACACTCCCACTCTAAGGGGTCCAGCTTCTTTCGTTGCTTCGGCCTTGACTTCGTCTTCAATAGGCGGTTTTGAGGAGTTACTTATATCAGCCTCCCCACCTAAACTCCTCACCATGTCCGCTGCCTCATCATCATCGAGACCAAGATCCTTGACCAGCTGTGTCAAGTCGTCGTCTGTGACTCTCACTCCCTGCAGTCCGAAGCCTTCCAGCTCTGTGCTGATATCGAAATCTTTTCGTTTGTTCACCGGCTTCAACGGAGTTTCGGGATCTTGAGGAAAGAACTTGGGCTTGTGGTGCTCTGGGGTCATCTGAGACACAGGGACTGCCCCCGGAACACCGACAGGTTTTGCGACAGGCGCGGGGCGATCCTCGTCGACCTCCACATTCCAGCTTTCCTTGAGGCGTAAAAAGACATCCAGCTCGTCATATTCGACAGCTTCTTCACTGATGACTGGAGATCAGCAGGTTGGATGGCACGGTGGAAATGGAGGCGATGCCAACAATGCGTCAAAGTCCTGTGCACGACATCTCGGTCACCATCGCTCGATCGCGTGCGGCCCAATCGACAAGTTTACGTACACCTGGGTACCTGCCTCCGACGAGTATGCCCGGCAGCTGTTGCTTGTCTGTGACCCCCCCGGACACATTCATCAGAAATTAAGAACTTCAAAACAGCAACGATAGCAGCGGCACGGACCGAGCGGCGCCTTCCTCTTCCACAGACGCTTGGCGTCTTCGTCCGAAGCCAAGTCGTACGACGTGAATGGAATCTTCTTGGTCTGTAGAATGCGCAATATGTATTCTGCGTTGGGGAAAAGGACGTCAGTTGTGTGAACTCTCGACTATTGCCGGTGGCGAATCTCTGGTCGAGAAGGGACTGACCTTGACGCTTCCGGAGGACGGGCTGGGAGGCGATTGTGGTGAGAAACACCTGGATCGGCGGCGAAGGCATGTTTCGAATAGGATAGAAGAAGAATCAATCGATCGATGTGGCAACTGGCCAAGTCCGGTTCAGTGTCCACCGCCATCGCCGACTTTAATATTGACATCGATGACCTTGTCAGTACTTATCGTCTGCCTGGGCAATATCTGTCGCTCTCCCATGGGGGAGGCTGTGCTTAGATACGAAGCGGCGAAACGGGGGATCGATATCCAAGTCGATAGTGCAGGGACCGGAGGATATCATGTTGACGAGGATCCGGATTACAGGTATACAACTCATTCAGCGTCAAGGATGATTCTGACCTGATTGCAGGACAATTTCAACGTGTAAAAAGGTGAGACTTCATGACATTAATAGTCGTAGAGTTTGGTTGATCGCGATCCAGCATAACGTGCCGATCAGTCACTCTGCACGCCAGGTGAATGTGGCCGATTTCAGCAATTTCCAGTATATCCTTGCCGCCGACGAATCGAACCTTCACAATTTGATCGCCAAAAAACCAAGAGAGAGTACTGCAACTGTGCGTCTTTGGGGGTCATACCTAGACGACAAGCCCATCTCAGACCCCTACTACGGGGATATCGTGAGCGTTTTGTTATAATTCCAGACAAGATCTTATTTATCTGGTTTCACGTAGATGGGATTCGAACAATGCTTTGAAGAGTGTACAAAGTTTTCGAAGGCTTTCCTCGATCAAGTTGTCAGTAAAAACTGATTTCATAGATGCACATATCCAGTGTTCCCGTAGCACAATTTCTGTAGAATTCAACTTCCGGCTCAACTTCGACGGTGAGGATAACAGTAGATCAGTTCAAGGTAGGCATGTTTACCGACGCACGGCTGCCTACAGCATCTTCAGCTCTCCAAAGGCTTGTGGTAGTCTGGGGTGGGGGATTAGCCTTTCACTACACGCCTTTCAACTGCGAAGCCGCACCTTGTTCTGGGTGTAGAAGTTGATTCCGCTTGCATATTTTTATCACTCACCGCCTGATCATTATCCTCAGAGAAGGAGCTTACCTTTTCCCGTAGAATCCGATATCTCCCAGAGCGCTCGCTTTGTTACCGCTCCAAGCGAACATCGGAAGAGGGACTGGAATTGGTACATTAACACCAATCTGACCGACATTCACTTCTGTCTCGAATTTGCGTGCTGTTGCGCCGGACTGAGTAAAGATAGCGGTGCCATTGCCATAACGATTTGCATTGATGATGTCGAGTGCATCATCCAATGTATCCGCTGAGATGACCGTGAGTACAGGACCAAAAATTTCTTCACTGTGTGAAGCATAAGACATAACATGCTATACAAAGGAAAAAAAGCTAACCGGTAGCATTGCATGTTGGTTGTAGCTTCAATGATGGTGGGGCCAACGAAGTTGCCATTGGGGTAATTTGGCACAGTGATTCCCCGCCCGTCGAGATGCATACGTCCACCCTCTTCCGTAGCAGAAGATATGAGCCTTTCCACACGACTCTTGGCAGCCGGCGAGATGAGAGGGCCCCTGCGGAACATTTGGCGGTAAACTCTGATTGATCTGGACAGGAAGAGCACACATACAAGTCTGCACCGCTCTCGAATCCAGCGTTGATCTGAAGCTTTCGTGCTCGCTCAACTAGCTCCGGAAGCCAGGACTGCGCACTTCCCACCAGGATAGCTGAAATGTGATCCTTCTAACTAGGCCCGCGTGAATGTTCCCAGATGTACTCACCCACAGAGATAGCCATGCATCTTTGTCCAGCGGCTGATCGACAGAGTCCATGAGTCTGTAAACGACGGATGAATGCAACGTACCACCAAATGCCGCCCCAATGATCGAATTCAATGCAAGATTCTTATTTGCTATATATGCAAATGTCAGCTTACATTCTAGTGTCCGATAACATACGCTTACCATCAGGCATCAGTACCGCATGGTTTTTGGCACCCATATTTGCCTATACAGGGTTTCATACTTGATTTTGTAAATCAGGGGTAGATGTTTACCTGCACGCGCTTGCCATTCTTGGTACCCCTGATCCATAAGTCAGTTATGATGAAGGTGAAATGATTATTGTCGTTGATAGAATTTCTCACTTACCTTTCGTATATGTGCCGACCGGCGCGATCTCCACCCACAAAACTTATAGCCTTTATAGTGGGATGATCACAAATGGTGTTGACAGTAGGAATAGTTCCATGCACCACATTGACGACGCCAGGAGGCAGGCCTACGCATGCATGAGTAAGCACTCGACAGATGAATGGGCGTCATATTACCTGAGCGTTCACAGAGTTCTGCTATTATCATAGCTGCACCAGGGTCACGTTCCGAAGGCTTGAGGATAAGAGTATTTCCAGTGACAGCAGCCATTGGGATCGTCCACAACGGGATCATACTAATGAAGATGAACAGCGAAACGATAGATTGAACAACGTTACGCACGCAGGAAAATTGAATGGAGCGATGCTGTGGACCACAGGGATTGACGGACTGACGTTACAGTGGGTAACTTGAAACTGACCTTGCACAAACACCCAAAGGCACTTTGCGAACCTCGGTGTCCATGTCTTTGCTGACTGCATAAAATTAAGTGACATTCATAGTTGAAAAAAGTCGGCAACACCTTCTATTTTGTCACCGAGCAGTGTAGAAGTGGCTGTGATTGCACTTTCGACCACCTGAAGTCCACGGAGGACGTCGCCGTGCGCGTCTTATGTGTACCAATTAGGAATTGCTACTACAGAATACAACAATATTGGGGCTTAAGCCTACCTGTTAGAGTCTTTCCCTGTTCTAGAACAATACTAGCGGCCAGGGAATCGGCGCTTCGGCGGATCTGATTCTGTAGCCTGAGTAGAGATGAAGGTGAATAGCAAAGACAGAAGCACGAGACGACGAACTCGATGGCAAAACGCTGACGGGACAAGACACTCTGTCTGCTCCAGGTCTGATATGCCTGGGAAGCGGCATCCACGGCCTGTTCAAACTCGGTGGGGGTGGTCTCGGGAACACGAGTAAGCAATGTTTGCGTAGACTGAAGCAACTGAATATGCACGTGAAGAACATGAGGGAGAAATGAGGACAAACTGGATCGACTACGTCGTGCCACACAGTCGCCTTGCTCTCAACAAACTCGCCGCCAATGTAATTCTTAGTGTTACCACCCATCGCGTGTGTTCCTTTCCATTCTGTAGAGAGCTTCTCTGCCCTTGCACGAGCTGTTGGGCTCAATCCGGAGTGAGTGGCATACGCACGACGGGATATGATAGGGCTAAGACGGACACTGCGTGGGGTGAACGACATGGTGTGGGGAAGAGCCTGAGATACCACACGCGGGCCTAGTAATACTAGAAAGATCCGTGTTCTATCACGTGATCGTGTCACGTGTACCACCATCATATTTTGAAGCGAGGCTCTCTGGAGCGACCACATGTCGATGAACGAGAATCCGAGTGTAAGCACGAATGGTGTGCCTACTAATCACTTCCCAGAGCGTAGTCATACTCTCCCCGTCCACCAACAGTCTCAGTCACGCGACCAATGGTCCCAAATGGTCCCGCAAGATCAACCCCAGCAGTTTTATAGCTCACCCTGGCAACAATCCCAGCTTGTTCAGCTCCCTCAGCCTGCACCCATGCCCCAGGCATACCTGAACCAGCCTCAGAATTACCAGAACCCCAGTTCTACTTCGGTCGACTTTTCCTCTATGGTCTCTCAGCAGATCATGCAGGATTTTTTACGCCTCAGCACACCAGTCGGTTCGTCCCCAAACGACGATACCATCCTCGCCCAGGCGCTCTACGAAAGTAGACAGACAGGCAAAACTTACAGGCAGGCTCTTGAGGGTCTCCATGGAGTGCGTCATGTCTCCTGCCTTCGTCCCTTCTCTACTTATATATCGCAAGGTCAATAACCATGCTGCGAATCTCTGGAAAGACTACTACCTGGATCACCATGATCGCTTTGATCTCCTCGTGTCTCGTTTGGCCGGGCAGCCAAAAACAGTCAAGAAACCAGTCGTCTCGACCAAGCTATCCCATCAAGCCGTGGAGGAAGGCACATCTCACCAAGTCGCGCGAAAACGACTTCTCTCACCTCGTCCGCATTCCCCTACAACATCGTCTCGCCAAACCCCTAAAAAGAGGGGACGTCCTTTCGGGCCTTCGCAAGCCTCGCGGCAAACACATGCAACTCCCCCATCCATCACTGCTGCAACCGCAACTTCGGCCCTGGCTCGTCCCCTTAAACGCCCAAGGGCCACGTTTAACAGCCTCTCCGCCCCATTACTTTCCAATGACGTTCCGAACCTGATGCCACCTCAAGTTCACATCCCGCTACCGGATCCCCCTTCACGATCGCCAACTCCTCCTGCAACCGTCCAAGTCGGTGCCCACGGAAACAAATATACCAAGGAAGATCGTGAATACTTCATCAAGTTTCTCCTATGGCGACTAAAGCAAGAGCCTTCGCTCACCAAGAGGGATATCTGCAAGCTTCTTCACGAAAAGGTGAATATTAATGTCCGGATTTGGCCGTCAGAATTCCCTAAAGAAGTGGGCTAGGCACCACAACACACTGCTAATTCCTGGGCGTCCCATTGGCATCAACGCCACGATATCGCCGATAAAATTTTGGCTACGTATCACAACTTGTATTCCGATGTAGATAACGAAGACCAGCAGGATGAAGAAGAGGAAGGCGAAGTGGAGGCAGAAATCAAAGACGATCAAGATGACGACGATACAATGTCAGCAAATGGAACTTCACGTGACCGGAAAGGCAGACTTCGTTCTGAAGGAACATTTTCAGGCGATACCGACATCGATACCGAGGAAGACGAAGCTAATATGGGGGAACCTGGCTCTTCGTTTACACGGGGAGATTGGCGCATCCTCGCCAAGTTCATTGCTAGGAATCACTGGGATGAAATGTCGCAAAAGGAACGGTGGCAAGCTTTCACCGAGACTGTAAGTTATCCCCGTTATGTGTTCGTTTTCTGCATTCGACTCATGGCTGTGCAGTATGCAACTCAGCGACCTGGGAAGTCTTGGGCTGAGTTTTATCGCAAACACGAAGCAGGTAAGATCCCCGTGACGCTAACAACTTGTTCTGCTTGTTGATCAAGTTGTGGCTGTAGAGATCTTGAAGCTGTCTAACAAATATTCGCCTGAAATCGGAAGAGGCAATAAAAATCGGCACGAACATTCATCGCGGCGAAAAAGATGGGTTAACTATTACGTGGACGAAGATGGGGAAAACGAGACCGACAATGAAGGAGATTGAGCGACAGGATCGTAAAACTGCTTGGCACAACCATTTTTATACTTTCACTTTCTTCTATTGAGTCATACATATTACTATGCGCGCGTAATACTAGAGCTTCTAGATCTATGAAGACGTTGGGGCTTGTTTACAGAAAGTGTTTGCCGATGGCACGTGGCCACTATAAGTAGTTCAAGGAGGTGTGCTTGACTCGTTGCATTGCCAACAACCTTGCAACAACCAGTCCCATCTCCCGTGTCCCACTGTCTATCTTACCACTACCACTACCACTCACAGTTAATTAAAAGCTAACAATCAGCCATGGATGAGGAGTACGATGTGATTCAACCTCAAGATCTGATCGCTGGCTACTTCATCCTACTGACTTACTGCCCAGGTCATCGTTCTCGGTACAGGTCTGACAGAATGTATCCTGTCAGGTCTCCTCTCGGTAGAGGGCAAGAAGGTCCTTCACATAGATCGAAATGACTATTACGGTGGCGACAGTGCCAGCCTGAACTTGACGCAGGCAAGTTCTACGCCAACGTCCTGGTGTTGCCCACAAGTAACTTATCCACATCGGGATCTAGCTTTATCGCAAGTTCAAACCCGATCAGTCCCCACCAACAGAACTCGGTCGCGATCGCGACTACGCTGTTGATCTGATACCCAAGTTCATCATCGCCTCCGGAGAGCTTACCAAGATCCTCGTCCATACCGACGTGACACGCTATCTGGAGTTCAAGCAGATCGCTGGCAGCTTTGTCTATCGCGATGGAAAAATCTCCAAGGTCCCAAGCACCGAACTAGAAGCCGTAAGGAGTCCCTTGATGGGTCTCTTCGAGAAACGCCGCGCAAAGAAATTCTTTGAATTCTTGCAAGGATGGAAGGACGAAGATCCTGCAACTCATCAAGGTCAGTGCACCAGCCTGGTTGGGTATAGTACTGAATCATCTCTCGATCTAGGTATTGACCTCGATAGGGACTCTATGAAGACGGTGTATGAAAAGTTTGGTCTTGAACCTGGTACCCAGGATTTCATTGGTCATGCCATGGCTCTCTACCTCGACGATGAGTAAGGATCTACGTCTAAATGGTCATATCTTTGCTGATGATACCTTCTCAGCTATATCACAAAACCTGCTCGTCCCGCTTACGATCGGATCATCCTTTACACTTCTTCGATGGCCCGCTACGGAAAGTCACCTTATATCTACCCATTATACGGTCTTGGAGAACTTCCTCAATCGTTTGCACGACTATCTGCCATCTATGGTGGAACCTATATGCTTGACAAGCAGGTCGACGAGATCGTGACCGATCAGGATGGAAAGTTTGTCGGAGTACGCAGTGGCAACGAAATCGTCAAAGCCAAGCAAGTCATTGGCGACCCGAGCTACTTTGGTGCTGGTCAGGAGGCTGAAGGCGGTAAAATACGCGTTGTCGAGGATGGCAAGGTCGTCCGAGCGATCTGCATCTTGAAACACCCGATCCCCGGTACAGATGATAGTGACAGTGTCCAAATCATAATCCCCCAGAACCAAGTGCATAGACGAAATGGCACGTATCACTTGTCTGTTTGCCGCATCGGGTGACTCATGTTGTTGCAGATATCTATATTGCGATGGTCTCTTCAACGCACAACGTCTGCGCCAAGGATGTATACGTTGCCATTGTCAGCACCATTGTAGAGACGGATAGACCGGAGCAAGAAATCGCCCCCGGGCTTCAGCTTCTCGGACCGATATATCAGAAGTATAGTCTCTCTTTGCAAGGCAGGCACAGTGCTGACTATATCAACCATTCCAGATTCGTGACCGTCAGCCCACTCTACACACCTGTATCCTCGGGACAAGCAGACAACATATTTATTACTCGTTCGTACGATGCAACTTCTCACTTCGAGACTGTCGTCGAGGAAGTGCAAGATGTCTGGATGCGTGTCGTGGGTGAGGAACTTGTCCTCAAGAAACGGGAAGTGGAAGTGGAGAAGTAGTTGTTCTACCACTAGATTATGTACAGTTGTACCCCTGCAAAAGCCGTGCTGGCTTATCCATGTGTCATCTCATCCATAGAATCAGAGGAAGCTATCACCAAAGACGTCCATATTGAATTCTGGGACTTGTACGTCTTGCTTTGCGGATTTTATCAGGCTTCCTAGTCCAGCTTTACGAGCGGCAAGGTCACTTTCCTCCTTGATAGTCTTTCTCACTGTATCACGTGGAACTGGTTCTGGGGATTGCCTTCTTGACACTGCTCTGGACTCGATGTCCATGTCGATCAAGATGGAGGATCTCTTGCGCAAGAAAGGGCTGCTAGCTAGGGCGCGGCGTGGCGAAATCGGGCTCGGTGGACTCTGCGCTTCAGTGACATCGTTCCGCACGACCATCGATGGTCGCTCAAAGGACCACGAGCGAACGAGGTAAAGTGCCAGTGCATGACAACCTGCACAGAACATTTATCTCAGTCATGCGCAGCAGAGGTTGAAATATGGACGACCGTTACCCATCCGACAGAATACCCGCGCGACTTGTAGGATAAAGCTGAACTCTCTGCGTCCAGAGATCTCACTAGTTCCCGTCGCAGTCTGCAGTGTCTTGGATCGCAATTGAGAGAATAGGAGTGCAAGACTCGGGTCATCAAAGTGTGGTTCGCCGATCTCCAGGTTTTGCATTCCTAAAGACTCGGCTAGATCTCGCAATGGTGTCTGTGGGGGAGGATAGAATAGGCTGCACGAATGTTTTGGGCTTTACGACTTACCAGGAGGATCCGTACGGACAGGTCTTTGCGTCGTAGGAGCCAGAATGCCCAACTTCCCAGCCACCTGTTTCCT
Organism: Leccinellum albellum; assembly: GCA_038090015.1. Lineage (NCBI taxonomy): Eukaryota > Fungi > Basidiomycota > Agaricomycetes > Boletales > Boletaceae > Leccinellum > Leccinellum albellum. Next base: position 44,092 of record JBBPLX010000027.1, read on the forward strand.
TCGCGGAAGGCAATCGGCAACACAGTGTTGCTCAAGATGTCACGCAATATGGGACCGTCGTTGCCTTCGACCACGCGTGCTAGGGCCACAGCAAGTTGGAAGTCGGAGAGCTGCCTCAGACAAACAATCACAGCATCTTTTAAACTTCCTCCGAGAAGGAAAAAGGCGGCTGCATATTCTGAGCCCGAGTTGTCAGCCGGAATGTCATAACAGGTCACCTCTACGAACCGAATCGTTGTTTTCCCAATAGTGCATATGCATTTTTCAGGGCTGCAGTTTTCCATCGTGCCTGTGTGAAGTCGTTCGCGAGGAACTTGAGCATTATCGACTGCTCCTTGTGCCATGCCGCCTGACGCCACAGTCCATGGACCAATTTCACCTTCCCCAGTGCAAAATAGAATAGTGAGCATGCGGTAGGATCACGATTGCCTCCTGCCATATATTCGTTTCGAGCGATAACTTCCATGTGCGATTTCTTGGAGTCATACTAAGAATAGCACCCTAATAATCATGTAGGACTCTCACCAGCGTGTCGACCGAAGTCAGCCAGATGAATACGCCAAGCGCTCGCGCGTCAGACCAAAGCATCTTCCCATTGCAAGCCAGAGTGGAGGTGTTCAACAATAGGTCTTGACTTTCGCTGTGGAACGCCCAGATCATGTCTCTGTATCGAATACGTTCTCTCCAACCAGTTTGACGAGGGATGGCATTGCCTGAACGAGGACTTCCCGGGTCTGATGCAATTCGGCGGTTTAAAATATAGAATGATCGCATGGAAAGCACATAGCGGAGTCCGTTAGCGTCCAGCGCTCGCTGCTGTTCGTCGATCTTCAGTGGTAGAATGGGGTTATCAGAGGCTTCAGTGTGATCCAGCTAATCCATATACACCCACCTCCAAGGTTGTTTGTATCAGAACAATGAGGTGTGCGTGCTCATTAGGCGAAAGATGAGGCAATGGTTGTACTTCCAATTGTTCTATAAGAGATTCTACTAGGGATCTAGAGAAAACCTCATCTACGCTGTCACAGAGTCAGAAAAAAGAATCATGTGAAAGGGGCTGGACATTGAACTCACGGTTCACATTGGTTTGATGATCCAAACAACAAGCCATAAGATCTTCCTGGTCTCTTGCACTAGAAGGGATTATAAAAAAAGACATCCTTGCGCAAGCAACGACGAAAATAACTTACAAAGTGTGATTGGTCCTCTTGTAAGTAATCCGTGACGTCAAAAGGCTGCCAGTAGAAGGTGTTTCCTCCTCTTGTGGCTTGCTCAAGAGAAATGATAACTCGTTTGACTAATGATATCTTCCCTGCAGAACGGGTGAATGATCAACGATGGGCGATAGTGAAAGGTCCATACCCCACAGAAGACATTGCAATAACATCTGGGGATGATAATCCGGGAGGGGGCCATTAATCCTTGCGACATGTACAAATAAGCTCTCAGTCGAGGAATTGGACTCGTAAGACTGGGTCTGGCCATAGAGGAACATATGATGTCCAACTCCCACTAGTAGACTGCCACTGGCCAGCCAAACTGAATCGCTAATTGTGTAGGGGATATATCTGATGACGCGTAATCAGGATTTACTCGTGGTAACATAGGGAAAGACAGACCTCCCGACCTCGATCTTGAGACATATGGTCCAGGCAGGATCGTCACCAAAATATGTCTTACGCTGTTGACATAACAGCTCGACATGATGCGCAAACCCAACAGCAAGTATAGACTGGTTGTCTGGAGTTGAGGTCCAATCGAGGTCATAGATAGGCTCAGATGCACTTTATGCCAAAGTGAGAATGTATCTGGAGGTCTGAGAATTCAACCTCACCTGAAAATCCTTTGATGTTCAAGGCCTGAAGCAAACTCGGATTCATTGGAATCCCAAATGGTCAACTCTTGTCCGTCGGGGTGGCCAGAAACTGACAATATTAGATGAGCAAAATTGCATGTCGGACTGCAGGGCGAACGATACCTAGCACGGACTTTTTCGCCGAGCTACAACTTGCCATTCTAACTCCACTTCTACCAGTCCTCACTCTTCCCGTACACCTCCATCCAGGATTCTTTCCGTGTTCCAGGGTCCAAAAACATAGCTCCCCATCATCCAAGACGCTTAGTAAGTTATCATGTTCTTCAAGCGTGGAGGACTTGCTCCATGCCATGGGATCTATCGGAATTAAGAGCTTCGGCGTTTGGATGAGCGGCAGACTGTTGTATGAATAGAGCACGAGCGTTGGATGGGGAGAATCAGAAATATGAATATGGAAAATGAACTTGTCTTCTGTCAATGCGACTATAGATTCATGTCCTCGCGTGGATGGTGCTGGGGAAATAGATGAGACGCGAGGAAGCCGTAGAGTCGAGGGAGGGCTCGAATGCAATGTTAACATGGCATTATCACTCGAGTAAGTAGCAACAAGCTTCCCTGCAATGAGGAAATCTGAGAATTGATTGTGCTCTAGTCGTAAATAGTACGCACCGCCATCTAAGACTACGACCTGATCTGTAGAGGGCCATGAATCAAGGCGAGCAAGGTTATGTCCTCCGTCAGTTTCCATCCATGTCTCACCACCATCAGCACGCACAACTGCAACCCCTCGTCCTGCCGGGGTCCTAATAAAACGAGAAATTTTACTATCTTGTAGGGGAATCCGCTCTGGTCCAGCCGCGACTAATTGAAGACTGTCGGCCCGCCCGTTGAGTAATGTGACTGGAGAAATATTGTATGTGCGCAGTGGTGGAGAGGTGACCAGAGTCAGGCTAGCACTCTTATAAGGTAAGATATAGATATTTGAGGGAGGTGGAAATAAAATCCCTGGGAGTGAATGCGAAAGGGTGAATCGCCTCAACAACGTTGGTGGTTTGCGATCAATATTCTGCAGCCTAGTCAGAAATGCCTAGCGTATATGCTCGTGGGAAGCTTACTGCCACGGCGTTCAATACCATGGAACCATCTGCGAGAACTCGCAAGAACAGATCCCAATCTTCTTCCTCGAGGTTTTGTAACTTTGAGATATCGAGGCCATCCGTGTCTGGTGTTTGCAGTAAAGTTTTGACAACCGGCCCGAAGACTTCTTTATCCAACCAGACTATCTCCGACCCGAGGTATGGTACGACTTGAGGTATAACCGAAAGGGAAGGAGGCGGACCAATGTCGACTGCAAGATGTAATTGAAGTCGTTGGGGAGAGTCGACGACGGGTAAAAATATACGTAGAACTGAATCAGACGTGGTTGTAAACAGTGTAGGATCCCCACTATGATGAGAAATTAGTTCAATGTGTGAGTTGCTGCAGGTCTACGAACCTTCGAGACAATCGTGAGTATCGCCAAACGACCGACACGACGGGTCGCGAATGTGGAATGTACTGAGTTTGCTGACCGGAGGTAGTGGAGTACAATCTAACTCGGTTATCGTCCTGAATCACGATGTGAGGGAGGATATGTCGGAGCAGAAATGGAAATGGAACATACAAAGGATGTGGTAGCAATGTATGTCAACGTTGGTGCGAGTTTCACTAGAGAAGGTGTGACGACCCTATGTTTACCTGACGAGTCAAACCGAAATAAGAGGAATGAGCGACGTTCATACCGAGTGGCCCACTTGTTGCTCCAAGTGAGGAGATCATTCTCAAGAATTAGGGTGTATACCGAGAGGCCAGTTTGGCTGCCGACGGCGAGTAAACCTGGGACTGCATTAGATGACCGCAGATCATGTCTTGGTCGTGGAACTACCAGAACGGCAATCCAATGCGGTAACAACGTCGCCATCGGGAAGGGCTAGCGAGGAATGAACGCGCCAAGTATCCGTCTGAACATCGGACATGGACCATGCTGCAATGTGCGTGTTTATGGAAGCCACGATCTAGAGCGGAAAGAGTAGGTGGACCAGGTGCATTGCGACACGCTGACGTACTATTTTCATGGCGGGATCAACGGCGATACAGGAGACGCGTTCGCACAGACTCTGTAGGCCGGGAAATACCTCCTGAAATGTGAGAACCCTGACCAGCTGTAGGCTGGCAGCATTGAGCAGGACGATCGCATCAGCGGACGGATACAACTAGTAACATGAAGTGTGATTGAACAAACGGAGCAAAAGCATGCACGTACGACGAGGGCGACACGAGGCAGAATGAGGTATTGAAGAGGCCCTGATGGAGAACCAGTGAAGGTTTTGAGGAGGTCGAGCATCACTTTGGTAGAGTCACTTATTAGGAGTTGTTACACTATACGTACACTCTCTCACCTTTCCCCACCGTCGTCACAAATGCGGCTCTGTTCTATCCCGCTCCCCCTCCTCGTCCTCACCGTCTCCACCACCGCCTCGCAGGTGTCGTGGAACTCCCGCCCACACGTTCAGTCAGACACCCTCGTTGACGTGCTCAACAACGACCAGGACTACTCTCTTCTCCTCCCCCTCCTCCAGCGCGCTCGCCTCATCCCGACCCTCAACAGGCTCAACGGTAGCACCTTCTTTGCACCCACCAACGACGCAATCAAACGCGCCGATAAGAGCGCGCTGTGGCACAGTCTCCTGTCTGACTCATTCTTCCTGGCACCCGACAATGTGCAGGAACAGCTTAGGCAGCAGCTCTTCTACCATCTTCTCAACCGTTCCCTTACTGAACTCCCCGAAGACACCTCCACACAGACCCTCCAGACCCTCCATTTCCCTCAGCCCCCCTCGGACTCTCCATCCCGCGATCCTCCTCCCTTCCCGTGGTTTCCGATACAACATGGTCTACTTGGCGACCAACCGCAGCGCCTTAGGCTCGCCTCACGTGACGGTACAATTCGGGTCGGCGTAGATGCGTCCGGTAATGGCGGCGTAAAGGTGGTAAAGGAAAGGGTGGAAGCATCTAATGGTGTCGTTTATGGCATCGAAGACATGCTTGAACCTCCTCCAGACCTCAGTGAGAGTTGACCTCTCTCCGCCTACTGCCGGCCCGCTGACATGTCATCTGTCAGTGACCGTAGTGCGCAGCGTCGAGTCGCTCTCTTATTTTTGCAAGGTGTTGACAACTGAAATTGAACAAGTTCTTCATTCCTCACCGGAACTCACCCTATTCATGCCCCTCGACTCAGCATGGGAATCTCTCGATCCTCTCGAGCGACTATACTTGGAGAGTGATTTCGCTACAGACGACCTTCGCCGTATTCTAGACATGCACTTAGTCTCGGAACCGGTGAGATGGTCAGACTCATTCAAGTCCGAAACTCAATGTGTGTAAAACTCAATTCTTTCGCTGATACTCGTCTGATTTTGCAGCCAGTTACAACTAGATACGGCTCCACTCTTCAAGTTACAGTTGATTCTGAAGGCACGACAATATCCGGAGCGAAACTTGTCGATCGTGATGTCTATGCTAGCAACGGTGTCTTGCACCTCGTGTCCTCCTTACTGGTTCCCCCAGGGGCTCTTCAGTTGACACCGGAGAAATACCTTCTGGCACTCAACTGCACTTCTTTCGTATCGCTTCTCCACTCAGTTGATCTTCAGCATCTCATCAATAGTACTGACAAGCAACTCACAATTCTGGCTCCAACGGATGATGTACTTTCCCTTTTTCCCTATTTCCTACCTGAATCAGGGTCGCCCGACCTCAAGCGGGTTCTGGAATATCACTTTCTTCCCGGTATATGGAAACCCAATAAGCTCTACAGCGGAATGCTGTTGGAGACTGAACTTCACGAGTTGGGTTTGGATGACGGCCGTCAGGTGATCAAAGTCGATGTCCAGGAAACGGAGAAAACCTTTGCAAAAGAAGTGCGACATATCACGTTCGGTGGTGCAGGCATGATCGGTGACCACGGTGGGTATAATGGGTTATGACCTTACCATTGAAAGTATCTGATCTATCGAATAGTGGAGATCAACAACACGATCATATACTTTATCTCACGACCACTTGAACCTCCAGAGGACCCCCTCCAGACGGCGCTGCCATCCTTGGATCTGTCTTCCTTCCTTGCTGCCGTTTTTTCGACTTCGCTTGCAGACGTGATCAAGAGGATGCCTCGTACTACGTTTCTTATCCCCCACAACAGCGCGTTCAAGCGCCTTGGTCTGTTAGTTAGCGACCATCTCCTTGCTGCATCTTCTAAACAGGACCTGGAGAACGTCATTCTTCATCATATCATTGACAACGTTGAATATGCAGAGAGTCTCGTTAATGGATCCCAACGCACCTTCCCTACTTTAGAAGGATCCGACTTGCAATTAGACCGAACAGAGGGCGGCTCCGTCACTATCAGTGCTAGTGGAGGTTGGGCTGGTAGGAAGAACACATTATACCCGCAGGACACACTCACAGACACCGGTGTGATACATGAAGTATCGGACTTGATGATTCCTCGATCAGTGGAGTTAACCATCGGGAAACTGATGAAAGCAGGCAAGGCAACCACCATGACAAACTTGATGGCAAAGGCAGGCTTCGACTGGATTCTGGACGGAACTTCGCCACCAGAAGGTTCGGAGTGGGCAGATGTACATGGAACGTGGACGTTACTCTGCCCTACAGATGATGCATTCAAGGGACATAATCTAACGCGACTACTCCAAGACCTCGACGAGCTACGTGAAATTGTTCGCCAGCACTTAATCCCAACCTTTCCGTCACCGTCTGGCTCTGGTTCGGTCAAGATTCTAGATGTACTTGACAACAGTCGGCCATTGCCACTTGACCAGCTTGGCAAGTACAGGACGCTTTTGTCTCCAATATCCTCGTACGGTGATATCGTGTTCAAGGAAATGGAAGATAAATCGACAGCGGAGTATATGGTTGGGATCAAGGACGCCCGAGGAACGGACGGAAAAGCTGACTGGGCTCGTGTGTTGAGCTGGGGCCGCACTACCACCGGGAGCAGGACCGGCGGCGTCATTCAGATCGACCAGTTGCTTCTGCCTTATAGACCATCATGGTGGTGGGAGTACGGCCCCCCATTCTTTGTGGGAGGCGTTGGCGTAGTGATTATATGCTTTTTCTTCTATGGAGTACGATATTGGTGGAAAAGGGACCAGACGGAAGCCACTTTCGAACCCGCTGGAGGGTTTGAGCGGGATGATGATGAGTCGTAGCGACGAGATGTAGATGGATGATACCGGTCCGTAATGATATGATTTCAGCCGAGCATGTGAAGTTGTGAACCGAGTCGGATCAAATCATATGAAAAGAGACCCTTGCCGGGGTCGCTTGTCTAGTAACTTTCCCCCTCAGCCCGTGTTGTTTGTACCAGCGCGTTGTCTTATTGACCGAGACAGCAAGAATGTCGGCTGCCGAGAACATCAAGGCTTTTGTCGCTGGCGGATTTGGCGGCGTGGCGGCGGTCCTTGTAGGTGAGATGTCATTGACAGCCCGTACGCGTCCACGCTGATCCCAAGTCACGCCACAAGGCCACCCATTCGACTTGACCAAGACACGCCTGCAGACCGCTAGTCCAGGACAATACAAAGGTGCCGTCGACGTCGTTCGGCAAACTATCGCTCGAGATGGTGTGGCTGGGTGCGCGATCGCCTGCCTGTGACCTATCATGGTGTATTTCCTGACGCACTATTGATCTCATAGGATGTATAGAGGGATGGTCCCTCCACTCCTCGGCGTTACCCCAATCTTTGCCGTCTCCTTCTGGGTACATGTTTTCTCCGCTTTTCTCGTTTGAATAATAACACGTTCGCCCAAGGCATATGACGCTTCGAAGCAGCTCATCTTGGCTCTGACCCCAAACAGGTCGACCGAGAGACTTTCAACCGCGGAACTTGCTACTGCTGGCTTCCTATCCGCCGTACCAACCACCCTCATCACCGCGCCAGTAGAGCGAGCCAAGGTCTTACTGCAGGTACAAGGTCAAGGAACGGCCGGGACCCAATACAAGGGTGTTTTCGATGTGATGAAGCACCTCTATAAAGAAGGGGGTCTACGAAGTATTTTCCGCGGAACGGGTGCGACACTCGCTCGTGATGGACCTGGAAGCGCTGCGTATGATGACTTTGCCTCTATACTCGGAGTCCGAACTGACAATGTATGAGCCAGTTACTTCGCCGCGTATGAGGTTACGAAAAAGATGTTGACGCCAGCTGGTTCGTCAGCCTCTGAGCTCAATCTTGGCGCCATCATCTTGGCTGGTGGGACTGCCGGTGTTGCGATGTGGTCTTTGGCAATACCCCCTGATGTTCGCTCGCTTTCTGATGCTGTTGTTCTGAAGCACTGATTTGTTGCAACAGGTGCTCAAGTCAAGGCTGCAATCTGCTCCTTCGGGCACATATTCCGGCCTCTTTGATTGTCTGCGGAAGACCATAGCCCAGGATGGGGTTGCAGCTCTGTGGAAAGGCTTTGGGCCTGCTATGGCTAGGGTAAGCTAGTAGGCATTCAGTACCCTGGGTCCAACTTATCCGTGTGTTTTCCACAGGCATTCCCCGCTAACGCCGCCACTTTTGTAAGTGATATCTTTCAATATGTGATGATAATTATGCTGAAATGTGTGCAGTTGGGAGTAGAGGCATCACGAAAGTTGATGGACGGTCTGTTCTAACCATGTCCTTTTGAATTTCGTTACCTTGGAGGGAAATACCTGTGACTGGACACACTGTGATGATGTAGATCCAAGCAGTACTTCGATATGTTGCTCTGCTCTTCTGTCTGTAATAAATTCTCACTCCAGAAGTTGAATTTAGTTGCGGTCCCGATCTATCAGCGCTAGCGCCGCTGGTGGCGCTTGCCGACCACATATACGGCATTCATGTCGATGGTTCCCTGCAAAAGCCACCGAAAGCCCGGTCGACTCGGAGGTACTTGGCCGCCTTGAACGTGGTTGTTCATTATTACTTTCTGGTTCACTGCCGTGCTGTGCAACCCCATTTTCCAATTCTGAAACATCTGATAAATGTCGAAGCAAACTGCAGCGAGAGGCTCGAAGAGTACTGTTACTCGACTCCATCAACGGGCTTTGTCTGCGTCCGAGTGAGGACTCTCTTCGTTGTGATTCGCTAGCCCTGTAATAATGTTGACAATTCATTGTAGAATTGCACGCAATGCACGAACTTTTGAGACCTGGTCGGCGTACCAAAACTGCGAAGAAGCCTCTTTTTCAGACATTCCAGACGAATTCACGAGCGATATTGAAGATATCTTCAATACCCACAAACGGATATCTAAAGCTTGGCTAGACAAGGTCCGAAGTTCGTCTAAGCCATCCCAGTGGGGTAGTTGCTTACTAGCGTACAGAGGGCTACCTCGAATAGCAGCAACGAAGGGCTCGGAAATTTTCTAAAGTTGGCATACGATGCGTCCTCTCACCTTTTCACGAGCAGCCGTCAAACTCAGGACGAGGAGTTGATGGAGGAGCTTTCTGCGGTATACCTCGCATGGAAAAGGCTCCGTAAGATGGGAACTAGAGACGAAAAATGGTCAGAAGCTGACTATGTCGCCAGCATGTATGTATCTCGTATCGCACGGACGCGTTAGTACTGACAATCATTCCAGTTATAATGTCATTCGGAGTCCTGCCGTTAGGAAAAGTGTTTTTAGGTCCGTCGTCCATTTGAACTCAGGTGAACCGTCCTCACCATGCCCAGGGTGCAATGCATGGTCTCTCTCCCACAACCGCCTAGCGCCGTTGCAGAAGATGCTCGGCGCGTTATGGGCGCCAAGACGGTCACGCCCGACTGCGCCATATTCCTCCCTTCGTCGCTGACGCGCGCACTCTCGCAATCCGCCAAATCGCCATACAAAATCCTAAAGAAGCTCCCGGCGGTTGCGAAAGCTGGGACCGCCGCTCGAGGCTCCTCGTTTCGTTTCCAGAGCACACCGTGCGCCCAGGTCTCCGGGGACTCGGGGTTCGAGTTCGTGAGCAGCTTCTGGGAGGACAAGAAGCCGGTGCACGCCCTCCTCGACGATGCGTATCGCCAGAATCGGATTGCGACGGCTTCTGCGGCGCGGCATCTCCACTCGCTCAACGTTCAGAGTCCTGTCATTGGGCTGATCTGGGCGGACCGGACTGTGCGGGCACACATCGATTGGTGTGAGGTGGTGGAGGGAAAGCCGGTGGGTCGTTCTAGCAAACGTTTTGGTTCGATCGATCGATCGATTTTTGTTTTATTTTAGATTGTCGTGTCAGTTCCATATTCGCGCCTCGGGTCGCATGACCAGTCGACGTCCAATCAACCTTTCCACGAATGGAATTTGGACAGTCCGAGCGACATCCTGGAAGTCTACTTCCTAGTTCGCAACATCGACGAATGGACTTGCGGCCGATTCCACAGCAGGGTCGTCGAAGGATTGAACAATCTGGTGGAAAGTATCACCCTCAAGGACGGAACATATCAGTCTTGGAAATGGCTCGGAAACACGTCGCCTATCAAAGTGCTCAAAGAGAATGTTGTCATCTCGTCCACCACAACGTCGTCTGGGTCTTCTCCTCAACCGAAGAAAGAAAGGCGCAGGCGCAAAAGACGGTCGAGTCACTGAAGTACAGGAATCGTAAATCATCAGAAGTCTAGTGGCGGCATCGTGCGGATACCCCACCCAACTGCTGCTTTTGCGGGCTATCGTTCGTTTATGCTACAATAACTATGTGTGAATGGACTTCTCTCTTCTATTTCCAAGCAGATGGGATTTTAGTGACCACCTCCGACCAGTTCTTCAATCTCCCAGATTCCCAGTCTTCGATATACGAAAGATGAGAATCAGAACGGGCCTCCTCTTGTCTCAACCTTTTTTCGGCATCACACCAGAATAGAACCCACGAACCCATCCGGATGTGACCTGTGCTGCGCTCAAAGTACCACTTGTTCACCGGGTTATTGGATCGGCTGCGCCATACGAGATCCCGACCTTCTCCCTTGCCTTCTTTACCGCCATTGGGATTGATAGAGGAGGGGTGGCCTAGGCCGTATGATTCATCGTGGAGGGCGACCCAAAGGAAGTCGACTGTGCCATCACCCTGATGGCTAGGCAAGACAGCGAACTTATCCAGGTACGATATTGGGGACGAGGATGAACCGGGCATGTGTTCATTAGTGACGATGGCTGCGCCAACGTAGTCTCCAGCGACTATGACGAAGTCTAGGCACGTTTCCAAGCGTTTATAGAACGCGTCGACATCAAGCGACCGTTGGAAGGAGGTCTGAAGCAAATAATTTAATTTGGCCTTGTCGACGCCGGCCAAGTCACGGATGACCTGTATCGGCTGGCCACGGCGTATAAGAGTTGGAGTGTCTGGGGTCAACTTGCGGTTGCCCTGCAAGAGTGCATGGGGGAGGCTTGAGGAAACAGCAGGTTTGTTGGTGATGAGGTTGGCGATGAGGGAGCTGGGCGAGCGATGTGATACCATGATGGCAGATGAAGTTGGGGGCATGTATGACAGGCATGTGTGTGCAAGGGCTAGATTTGAGAGAGCGGATGGTCTGTCCCCATGCCAGGCGGGGTTGAAAGTATCCCGGATGTAGTCGAACTCGGATGTGAGGTTTATCAGGAGGTGAGGATGCCCAGAGCGTGCATAGGATGGTACGCCACCTTCGCGATTGATGATCATCAGGCGCATAGGTGTGAGATTGACATCTTCAGAGTAATCTGCATGTGGGTCTGATGGTTTTTGGGAATGCGACTTGGCGTCCAGCTCTGCAGCCTCTACCATGCCGCGCGCCAGAGCTGCTACGATGTGGTCGGCGCTGACTCGTGTTGAACGACAGAACGAATCGAGGGCGAAAGGGGGGATGACAGGGATTTCACCGGCGCGGAGGGCACAGCGAATTGGGGAGAGGTCCTCTGGGAATACGTGTGCCTCTGGTAAGGCGACGCCACTGCGTGACTTGTCGCCATCCTCCGGCTTGGGTCCCAGGCGGATGAACGCACCGAGGACAGGACGAGCCCTGCCCCCCTGGGCCTCGAGGGCCGCGACGACACGGTTGGTTTCTTCGGTGATGGCAGCACGTTCGCGGTCGTCGCCCCTGGGCAATTTATCATGCTCGATGACGATGACGCTGACCAACCCGAGTTTTTCCAAGTAAACCATGCCGCGAGAGATGCTGTCGAGCTGCCTGTCGGTGAACGGACCCTGGAGTTTGACCAGAGCGGTGCGACGGTAGGTGGGATTGAGAATGGAAGAGATGACAGGACTCGTCTTTGTATTGGCATCAAGGGACTTTTGCTGCGGCAGTTCTTGGCGGTGGGGACGGGGGTTAAGGAGCGTCGGAGGAAGATCGAGTTTTTTATGACGGTGGGGTGGAGAGATGCCAAAGCTATCTAGGTATGATTTTGTATCTCGCAGGGATGGGCTTGCCCTGAGGATGGAAAGGATGAAATCCTACATCAGAGGTGAGCGACGGTGGAGATCGGAAGGACGCAGGAAAGACTTACACTCTCTGATGGATCGCAGTCATCACCCTCTGGGGGTAAAGAGGGAGGAGAGTGGCGGAGACTTCTGATGGTCTGGAGAAGAAAGTGAGTGTTGAGAATGAGAAGAACTCTGAGGACATACTGCATAAAATGCTCGAAATGTAGCGCTGCGACGAGGGCAGCGCTGGTGGGGGAAGAGACGGAGTGGAGAGAACATGTTGAGAGTAGAGTGGAAGGCGATGGGTTTTTAACATGGCGGCATCTGGCAAGGGCGAGCTGTATTTGCTGAGCTCAATCCGCCACTCGGACAGCAATCGCACATTTCGCTCTTACAACTTATTACAGCAAATGAAACGCAATACAGCATACAACAGATCAGAACGTTCCATCTTCGCGGCGTCAAAACGTCAGAATCCGAAAGTATCGGTCGTGGGACTGGCGGCAATCATCAGTCGAGTCTCCAAGCGGAAATGAGAGAGAGACAACTCACATCGACGAGTATCACGTTGTCTTCGGAGCACATTGCCTCTGTGAAAACAGGCTCTCCCTCGGACGGTGCAGCCAACGTCCTCCGGAAAACCCGGTACGGCAGCTTCGTTTGCACCTCGTCCACGAACACTTTATTCCTCAGCACGCTAATGTCTCCAACGTGCCATTCGACCTCGCTTGGCTCGCTCCTCTGACGCCCGATGTCCCTTTTGATCCCCAGCTGATTGAAATCCCATACCTCCAATATCCGCGATTCCCTCGATCGGGCTTCTCGCCGTTCACCGGCGATGGAGCTGAACCTTGTCCCATACACGTAACATACCCACACATGGGAGTGCGGCGCTTGTATGACCATGCGCGTCCCAGCGGGTCCCCATTCTGACCACTCGAAATCACGCCGTGTCACACCTTCCCCAAGGAGAGCGATATGATCCAGGAGTGTATTCGACAGAACGAACAGATCGATTGGATAAATTTCTTCAGCCTGCCTGACCCAGATAGTCACGATGTACAGCCTTGGGCCAGGTCCGATCGAAAATGGCACCTGGACGCTTGGACGCGGTGACCAGTCGCTACACGGGTCGGAGCGGATCAAGAAGCTCAGAGGATGGACCCAAGGGTGACACGTGGGGTACACGAACGAACAAAGATACTCGATGTCGTCGAAATCAATCCTTTCGCCGTCGCTAGAGTCTAGGTCTATGACAAAAAGCCGAGGCTGGCTGAGGTTGAATTCAAAGTCTCCGAATCCACCTGCCAGGATAAGGCGTTCTGTGAGAAAGGCAAACGCCATGAGGTTGGCGCCGTAGGTGTTCTAAATGGAACTAGGGTGAGCCCACACGGCGTTAGATGTATCTGCCCTGTCTGACCAGAAGCGTCTCGCCCGTCTTCCAATTCCACACGACGAGCTCTGAGGGTACTCCACGACTGATGAATTGTACGGCGACACGATCGCTGTGAACCTGGATCATGAAAGACAAGTTGGTATAACGTCCGTCGACGTTGTGTGTGAGTACGGGGGAGTTTGTAGCCAAGGGGTGTGGTTTCCCTGTGTTGAGGGAGCGCAGGTGTATGGCGATATCTATTCGTGTGAATGGGGGTAGAGTGGTTCTCGAAGGAGGTGAAGATGTGGAGCTGGGGAATGTATATGTGGCTCACCGATATACTGGCTGTGCGATGAGGGCGAGAAGATCCTGAGCGGGATCTAAGGTGAAGTCTCGGATGATGAGGTCCAGATCGAGTGACCAGACTTGCTCTTTGAGGCCACGATAGCGAGACGGGAGGCGACGAAAGACCAGACTACGTCCGCCTTCATTGTTTGACTGGACCAATACGCCGCCGTAGAGCTCGTAGAGGGAGCCCTGCAGCATGCGGATATCCTGGAGTGCGGTCCACCGAAGGGTGTGCCATGCGGCCTGGCTGCTGCGGAGCAAGTTGAGGCGATCAGCGGGAGAGATGGTGCTAGGAGGGCCACTTCGCATGCCAGAGACGGCGAGTTCGATTATATATTGGCATGGAGCGTTGTCACACACGAGAGCGTGGAAAAGACGGCATACCTGCGAAGATGAGATCAAAGTGAAGTGAGACGGGCAAAGCACTCACTAGCGAACAGGCGATGATGTCACGGTAGGGAAGGTGAACGAGTACGTGAGTGATGATCTCCGGTGGTATGAGGGCGAGCATGACCACGTGATCACTTATAAGGCTGACTATCACTCTTATTCAACCGCTTGTCCAATGCATCCGTACACGCCGTCTACAAAGGTGCGCTTCTTCCAAGTTCTCCTTTTTATTTCTACTACACTCATCTCTACAAGTTCTACCAGGAGGACATCGTTCGTCGGATCGATTCTCCCAACCTCCACGGCGTCGTATTGGTACTTGCCACGTCCTTGTCTCGGTAAATCAACTCACTCTTCACCGCAGCGCTGCTGGCACGATGCAGACGATCTTCCTCCTATCGCAGGCTCAATCATGGACCCCCTCATGCGCCCTCTCTCCCGAGGCGAGGTCGGCGTCTCTTTCCTCCCCGGCGGCCTACGCGAGATCGTTCCCGAATTGGATTACGAACTCGTCGATCGCAATTTCCAGGCGGGCGACTACTGCAAGCGCAGTCTCGACGACGTTCGCTCAGGCGTCGTGGTCAGCACTCATGTGCAGGCCAGACTCGTGCACGCCATCAGCGGTGAACCCGTCGACGGCTGGAGGAACGTGAACGATCTTCGTCATGCAGTCAGTGTTAATGCCGGTGACTATGTCGTTCATGACGATTGGATAGGGCAAGTGAGCAGTTCCCGCTTTCTCCGTGTCGTCAACCATTGCTTATCTCCCATAAAGGTCATCGAGGTACGTGTATATCCCAGCTCTCTCCTCCAGTTCATTCATTCCAGCAGCTCTTCGACGAGCTCGTCATTTCTGCCTCAGGTACCCTCATTCGGATGCCAGAAATAAGCTCACGTCTCACGATTGGGGATAAAGGACTTGTACGTCCTGTCGTGTTTCTTGCAGTTCCATCGGGTCTTTAACAATGCCATCCAGGACATTCTACCACATCCCTTGACTTTCGGCGGCATCCACAATGCCTGTCATGGAACACCCATGCCAACAGCGAACGATACCGTGGTCGACCTCCAGCACACCGTGCTTGCCGTTTGTTGGCTAGCAGTAAATCAAACGGTTTGACTTCTCATTCTCATCCTGTCGTTCTCTGACCACTCTCTCAGCTTGATCGTGATGCTGCGTTGAAGAGGCGACGTCCCGAACGTTTTTGGCACGGGCACGACCTTACAAAGCTCACGGTTTTGAAGACAAAGTCCGGTGACATTCGTGTCGGCGACAAAGTGATTCTTACGAACGCCGAGACCGTCCCTATTGTCTCATTTGAGACTGGGGTCGATGGCAATAGCAGGATCGACAGCCGCACTCTGTGCGTTCAGGAAACACGGTCAACCGTCACAGTCCTATGGCAGGATGGCTCAAGAGAGACCTTGTCGTCCACAGACCTCATTCCATACCTCAATGTCGACGAGTATGATTGCTGGTATGTGCGACTCGCTCATCACATGGTATGCGCTCAACCATTTCCATAGGCCAGGTGACCATGTACTGTGGAAGAACGAAGATCAGGAACGGGTAGCCATAGTCCAGTCCGTCAATGCGACGGACAGGGTCGCTGTCATCCGCTGTGCAGATACGAGTACTCTGGAAACAGTATCCGTTTTGGAACTTGATCCAAACGGCACCGGGGACACGAGTCCCGATGCATTGCATGGTCACGGTTTTGGGGTGCGGCGCGGTGATTCTGTCTTCATCCACCCTGTGGGTACCACGAACGGGTTTGTGCCTCCACGAGTTCCCAGGATCGGTGAGATCGAGGAATGGGTTCGCGAACCGCCGGTTCGAGCCGATGGTGAACTTTGCGGGTGGAGACGTACTATGGCCGACCTGGGAGCATTGATTGCGGCTAACCGAAATACCCAAAGGCTTTATCTCTACGATATTTCTCTTCCCAAAGTGGACGATAACTCTCTCTCGTGGTTCGGGGAAGTCACCGAGGTACGTTTTCAGTGGTCTTCATCGATTTTTGGCTAACCGACGGTCATAGCTCCATCTGGATGGTTCAGTGGAGGTGACTCACCCAAATATGGATGTGTCCGTTCTGCCTCTGGAAAGATTAACAAGACTGTATGACAGTCTGGAACAAATTGAGGATGATGGTTGGGAGGATGAAGCATCAGAGCGTGACTCGAACGAAGAATTCTCGGAAGGCATCTGGCTTCAAGATGCAGACGGCATTTGGCGATTCGAGAAGAATTCTGATGACGACGAATGGGAAGAGACGGACGAGGAACCAGATGAAATGGAGGTTGATATTCCCTGGGCAGAGATTGAGTCGTCTCTGGGGCGAGACGACGACTCGCTTAATCCCCCTCCAAGTAACCTCATGACGGATCTCATCGACATCTCCCCGCTCGCAACTTCACCCACCACTACGTCCCCGGAGATGAGTCAAGAATTAGTCGTGAATGCTCTTGCAAAGAACACGGTCGACGTGGATGATGACTCCTTTTGGAAACGCTTCGAGATACTACCATCTGCCCCTGTTGATCATGCCTTTTACTCCACGACTGCCGGTCAACCTTCGAGGGCTTTCCTCGCTCGACTGACCAAAGAATACCGAGCCCTTTCCAATAGTTTACCAGGTAAGGAGTGTTTCTAAAACACGGTCAACACGTCGACACTGATCACATTCATTAGACTCGATCATAGTGCGTGCATATGAAGATCGTTCGGACCTACTGCGATGCTTGATCATCGGTCCAGAGAATACACCGTACGAAGATGCACCGTTTGTCATAGATTGGATGCTGGACTCCAACTTTCCTCAAAGCCCGCCCATAGCTCATTTTCTCAGTTGGACAAATGGTAATGGAAGAGGTGCGTGCGTCTTTTTGGGTTTCGATGGCGCGCGCTCACGGCGACATCGATCCACATCACACAGTCAACCCGTAAGTGAATCGGAGAATACTATCTGCCTTGTACAAACCGCCTTTTTTTTCAGGAACCTGTATGAGGAAGGCAAAGTTTGCCTGTCCATCCTGGGAACTTGGTCTGGCGATCGCACCGAGACCTGGAGTGCGTCAAGATCGAGTTTACTACAAGCTTTTGTCTCCATCCAAGGTCTGGTGCTAGTAAAGGAACCGTGAGTGACGAGACGTTTTTTTTTTTTTTCGTCAATGGCATTTTTCTGAGATGCCCGTCTAGATGGTTTTGTGAGCCTGCGTACGAGAAGTTGAGAGGGACTGAAGAGGGGATGGTCAACAGGTCACGATTTTGCATGCTAAACTGTTTGCATCACTGCTGACTTTCCTGCAGTCGGCTCTACAGCGAAAAGGCGTACGTGCTGTCGAGGGGGTTCGTCCGTCGAGCGCTCGAGATTCCTCTTGGTGGCCTGCAGCTAGAGATGAATTGGCTGTATTACACCAAGGGAAGGCTTGCCAAGGTCCTCAATGATGCCCGGCAGCTGATCGCAAAGAGCAGGAACGAACCTGCCGGCGACGTTGACCATGACCTCGCAGTGCCTCGACTGACTGCGGGCGGAATCATCACGTTAGAGCGGACCTTGGGAAAACTTCAAATGTTGCTGGACCAAAATATCCAAGTTACAGGAGCAACATGATTAATTCATCTAGGACCTTTAATGGAGTCTTCTTGATATGGAGTAGCAATATCTGTCGGCAATGTTGTATGTTCATTGCTAATGTAGCCAACTGTAACATCGAAACATATTCCCATCCTTGTAAGACGACAAGTCGTTTATAAATGCGCAACAAACAGTATTGCTTGCTTTTCTACCAGGTCCAAAGACGAATTGCGCAAAGCGCGTACAATAAAAAGGAACGACTGAAAACAATGGGTGACATTCCACAAACAAAAAGTCTGGCAAACAACAAGCATATGGTCCCGCAATATATCCGGCGAACACATGGATAAGATCTACAGATTCCTTTCAACACTGGGTTGTCAAATTGTTTTTCGGGAACGGTTGACCGAAGTCCCCTCTCCATGTCGTTAAGTTCACATTGCTGTATGCATCGATATAACTTTACGAAGTCGTGAGGAAGGAGGTACAACGGGTATCCTAGGAGCCACTCACTTGTTGATGTATGCAGCAGTCGGGAAGTCCTTGGGATCACAACCAATGTTGATTGCATTCTTAGGTTGGTAAACACGGATCCAGTCAATTCTCATCTTCGTCGGGAAAGTGAGAGCAGCGAAATCAGGGGCTGCAAAGTTTGGAGATATGCCCAGATTGGCAATCAAATACTGTTGTATGGTTTTTAGCTGCTAAAGCTTGGCCGTAAGGGTGATCGTTACCATGGGTTCCTGTGGAATCGGTCTGTCTGAAATTTCGGTCAACGGATCTGCCTGCATCCCGCTCGCATCCAGTGTCCAAGCAGCTTGATCGTTTGTGATCCAGGTGATGTACTGATACACTTGTGAGATTGTAAGGTGAGGGTGTGTAAAGCACTTACACCGCCATTGGATGTGAAACCTGGAACGCCATGCGGTTTTAGCGAGGCATGGCGCGAAGAAAATTACAAGTACCTGGTTTATACTCGTATCCATATGTCGCAAAGCATCCCGAGGTTAGCTCATAGCAGGATTGATCTGAAGCAATTCATTATACCACCACTGGGGCGCAGGATAGTGCTTACTCGTAGTCGTGACTCCTGAGGTCGCTTGCTGGAACACGCCGCCCGCGTACGGGTTCAATTCGGTGACGGAGGGGTTGTTGATGTCGAAGTTGCCTGTGGTATTTTTCCACGTATAGGCTGCATTCATGGGCTAGGCAGGGACCGATTAGTATACGCCGTTCGTCATACGATTCACTCACGGCCCACTGCGCAGACTGTGAGACTGAACCCTGAAGTGGGGAACCCGCGACCTGTAACCATGAGCAAGACCCTGCGTTTTATGAGTGATGTGACATACCTGGGATTCAAAGATATCGATTTCTGGTGCAGAACGGCCAACATATGTTCCATCCGAGTGGACGGGTCCAGGATGTGGTTCACCCTTGCAGGTACATCTCGATAATCGTTGACCGGGGAGATAAGACAAGACGTCTCCGTTGCTCGGGTCACCGTTGGTTAGAGCGGCTGCGGGACCGCCGTTGTGTGTCTGGTTCGCCAAGGTACCGAGGTCGCAGCTGTCGTAAGAGTAGGGCCACTAGAGGGAGATAAGGATGTAGCAAGCTCGAGTGAATCGACGATCCATACCATGCCTTCTAAAGATGCACCATAGCCCACGCGACCTGTGACGGTGTTCAAGTTGACGAACGTTCAACTTACCGCATATACTCACCTAAATTGCCCATGGTCCATACTAAAGAGGAACGTCAGTGCGACGGTGAAGAAAAGAGGAGTGTGCAAACCTGCAGGCCATAGTCCTAGAAGGGTACGATCGGATTAGCGATGCAGGATAAAATGTGGGTAGCAATATCTGTGCGCACCGGGTACGTTGTTAATCCCCGGTAAAGTGACAGACGTGAGCACCATGCCGCCAGTGAAACAAAACTTGTTCCAAGTAGCGATCATTCCACTGACATAGTTGAGATTGTTCATGGACCGCTGCGCCAGCGTTATTTCAAGTGCACCACCATTGGTTACCACCTGATCGGGCCAATACCATTCTAAGTCGTTTGTCTGGCATGCACGTCAGAACGACCCGGGACAGACGAGAGAGGGCAAACCGTACCTGCCAATAGTGGAGATCGGCTGCTTCCCAGTATGGATCATCACCAGGCCAAAAAGTGCGGTTATCTGTATTGAACTCGTCGCTGAAGACAAGTTGCCACTCGGCACCATCTTTAAAAGATTGCATGGTATATGCGGAAGACGGCGTGTCGACGTCGATTAGACCATAGTTGTTTGGAATGGTAGGTATCTACGGAAAAGAATGAGTGGCACCAGACTGACAGGTATAGTGAACCTTGCCTGGCCGCTGGCGTTGATACCACCGAGATTAAAACCACCCGCATAAGAGGGGCGATGAGAAGAGAAATAGGATATCAAAGGATAGCCACCGCTGAGGATACGATGAGGACGATGTCATGTTGGCGGAAACGCACGCACAAGAGGGTGACTAGGCCGAGGGCGAGACACATCAGACAGCCTAAGTTAGTTAGGCCCCTGTAGGTGAGCACGCTGCCGCCGCGGTCACTCTTTCTATCACGCCGTGGATCGGGGTTGTGTAGATAGTCATCCGGCTCGGGGTAGTTAGGCGAGATATTAGCACCCCATGATTGAGGGTCGGGGGAGAGCGAGAACTGAAAGAGCGAGATGGGTGAGGGAGGAACTAAGGGAGTGGAGGGGGAACTTGCCTTGTCAGAGATGGAATGTACTTGTGAAGCAGATGACCGGCCTGCGGTTGCGCCGGAGTATGGGGAATCGTTCTATGGAGGGTGAGGTGGTGGTGGGAGGGAAGGAAAGGAAAGAACGAACTAGGGAGTTTACACTGGGAACGGTTCGTATGGATGAAGGTGCTCTTGCAAACGCGGCCTGCACGACTGGGGGAGCTCTTGCGGATGGGGGAAGAAGGTTGGCTGTGGATGGAGCGTTTGAGCCAGTCTGGGCATAGAAACGACGGCCCTGGCCCTGCTGGGTATCGTGAGCTCGAAAAGCCATGAAAATGGCGAGGACGTTATAAAGGAGTGATTGAGGACGACGACGACAACGAACAAAAGACAACGACAACGTGAGAATCACTACTAGCAACTGTTTCACTATATTTACTCCACAATTCGCTCTGCCACCGCCGTCGCCGCCTTTCGCAAGCCCTCCTCCCAGCGTGCGTCCCCGCTAATTGCATTCACCAGCGCCGACTTTTCCGACACGTAGCGCGCGCACGTTGTACTAGGCAGCGAGCTCACCGTGTCATCATCCTCGCACCGTCTATCCAGCGCCAAAAGCGAATCTCTCGTCTTCTTGATCCTTCCCCGCCTCGAGGGGCGCCCCTTTGTTTTCCGCCCCTCTGTGGTCGACGGCATATCGTCGCCATCCTCCACTATGACTTCGCGTGGGAGCACTCGAGGATTCAGTGGATGCAGCTCCGAGTGTGGCAGGACCTGAAATACTTGTGCTTCTAGCAGACTAGATTGTACGTAGAGAATGTATGATCGAATAGGATAAAGCTCGCCGTCAAACGCGTCAGGGAGCATCAATATCTCTTGATAGTGATCTCGGATCACAAGTCAGGCACACGGAGGGACAGAGTCCGGCGGTGCGCGTACCGCAGGTCACCTCTACATAGGCAACGATAGACAGCGACGGCGTAGGGGTGGTTGGCTGCGTGTGCAACACGGTGTACAGACCAAACAGCGCTGCAGCACGATTGAGGGGAGTCTCTTTGGCCCGGATACGTTCTAGAACACGTCAGGCGGATCGAACGGGGCAGCATGGACAGACTCACCCAAAAAAAGGCGCATAATGACTCTGAGAAAGGCAGCACGGGAGCGCGCGTCAAGGACTTTGAAATGAATCCATGTCCAACCGTATGCTTGCCATATGTGCTTGAAGAGAGCAAAGGGGCGAGCTGAAGAGGAATACTGGAGTGAAAATTCACGTAAGAGTGATTCCACGTCTGCGCGGGCAGGAAGAACAAAGGCAGAAGAAGAAAAATAGGCTGGTTGGAGGACGATCTGGCCGCGAGTGCTCGACGGAGACGGGGCGGGGACCACCGACGACATGTACAAACGAGCTAACTCGGTTTCTCACGCCAAGTTGTTGTAATGCTTCGCCGAGGGGGGAACGTATCATGTTTCTTCTGCCTGTCGGCGGTGAGTACAACTCTCATCGATCCCCGTTCCTTTCGCTGCCCCCATTGTGGTTGCTGGAACAGATTCGATGCCAGCGGAGAAATCCTCTCCGATGACCCAGCTATGCACGACGAGAATCTAAACGCTCGTTCCTTTGCTAAACGTGGTTTGTCCCTCTCTCCTCTGGATCTTCGTCTCCTCATTCCCTTTAGCATCTCCAAACAAAGACAGACTCCCGTCCACCTACGGCAAAGGCCCTTTCTGCCACACCTGCCAAACTAACCAGATGCTTCTCGTCAACCTCTTGTCCAACTATCTGCCTCAACCTCAGGCGAGTTCGTTCGTATGCTAGTCACACCCACATTCACACTTTACAGCATCCCGACTATGCCCAGCACCTCGAAAACCTTCCTGCTTATCGTGAATCATTGCACGTGCGGTACCCTCCCGTCTGTGCTACTTGCCTCCCCGCAGTCCAGGACGAGATAGAGCAGAAGAATCAGATGGCTCGCACCAAGGCCCTTGGAGGCTGGCTCAAAGAAAGCAAAGGGAAGGGAAGGGGGCGTCTTGCGTCCACCTCTGCCAACGATCGTGACAGGCTGGGTTACCGACTTGCCATCTGGAGACTAAGGGGTGCTTTGTGGTGGACCACCCTCTTGTGTGTGCTCGTTGCCTATGTAGCAGGTGAGCCTATTCTCTTTCCGCTTAGACTCGCATTGACTTCCCGCACTAGCGATTCGAGGCTACGACTTCCCGCATTCGCTCGCTCGGGCAGCTCCTGTACTACCTGTTTTCTGTCTTTTCTCTCTTTCCTATACAACATGGGATCCGACCTACTATCGCTTCAAGAAGGCTAAAGCACAAGGTCGCGATGTCCGCATCAAAGGAAAGACTACATACGTTGTACGCCATCCTTGTCATATTTATATCTGAATTAAAAATGTTTATCGTTTCACCAGATCCTTCAGATGCTCTCTTGGTTGTCTAGATTTGCCTCGTCTATTCTCCTCTTTATCCCATTCCAATCTTCATCCTGGGACTATCTCCATACTGCTGCTTACCCATCGTCGTATCGTCTTGGTGCATATTGTTCAATGTCACTACTCGTTGAATTATTGGTATGTGTCTCTCTATTGGTCATTCCACTGTCGATATAAACGAAAATAGGTTCTCTCTTCGTCATTCACCATCCTCCATTTACAACGACCTCCGACAATTCGCCTCCTTGAAACGTCATCGAGGTCTTCCGTGCGTGATACTCCCGAACTATCAGCACGTAGTGGACGCGCCTCTCCCATGCCCTCTGCATCCCTCAACAACGATCCAGATCTACTCGCTTCCCTCACGCTTTCCTCTAAACCACTCATCTCCCCTGCCAACCCTGTGTTTGGCCATCCATCTCTAGTATCATCCTCCCCTTCCCAACCATCTCCGATCAAAGTTGATGAAGTTGTTGACGAAGACGCGATGGATTGGACTCCAACCAATCCGTCTCCCACCAAGGTTAGGACAGCGCCCGATGATGAGGGTGATTGGCTGCGCCCTCAGCGGTTTTTCCCTCCCGAACGTCCCACCGGCCTCGAGAGTTTGTTTGCCAGCACGAAACTAGACGATGGGGACCGTCCACCTGCCAAGCGAATTATCCCTGACTGGATGGGTCGCTGGGGTGCGATGGGGATTGGATTGCCAATTGTCGCGATGACGGTACTCATACCTCTAGGTTCCGTTGTTTATCACTCGTGGAAGAAGGGATGGATACAATGATTACATACACATTCACATCGTCGTGCCACTGGCATCGTGCAAGTAATCAGTATATCGAGTGCTGAGCGCAGACCCAAGCAACTCAACAGTATCTACGTGCGTGGGAGAAGAAAACAAACAAGGGTAAAAGTATGATAAGCGCTATGGGTATGAACGCACGGTATTAGAATGGGACGCGTTACGGTGGATGAAAACACGAAAAGTTCGGGAAGGGGGGAGGGAGGGGAAAGCATCAGATTGCGTCGTCCAGCAAGCAAATGAGAAATGATATATATCCAAGCATCCACCGATACCAGTGTAACCAAACATAACATATGAACGCAACCTGCTTGCCTATATTTAGTACCCGCCATAACCATGGTGAAGGGGAACTCCATATTGATCATACTGGGCGGGGCGGTTGACGATGGGCGGTAATCCGTGATGCTCTTGCATCATGGGCTGTGGAGTAGCTCCACGAGCGAGATCCGCATACCCACCGACTGGCGCAGGATTCGCCGGACCGGCAGTAAAGTCATGGTCAGGAATGGGATTGAGCTGGGCACCGCCGTATCCGTTCGCTGCAGCAGCGCCATCCACCGCGTGAGAATTAGCGGAGCCAGAGTGGAACGAAGAAGAGCGAGACAATGGGCGGCGGTGTCCGGGCACACCAGATTCTTCTTTGCCTTCTCCTGACACGCCAGGCTCCCAGTCGATAGGCTGCATGCGCCCTTCAAAGTCGGACGAGGGTCTGAACTTCCATTTGCGTACGATGGTCCATGCGATGACAGAGGCGCCGACACTGACAGCGAGAACGATGAGGATCGTCACCGCGGTGTGAGGGAGGGCTGAAGAGTTCCCGGTGGTATCGCTCTGCGTAGGCGAAGGAGCACTACTGAGACCGGTAGTCAGGTACACGACGGACTTGGATGGGTTGGCAGTGGATGGCTGAGGCCCAACAGACGATGGGTCCAAAGTGGGAGACATAGAAGGGGACACGGTAGACGAAGAAGTGGAACTAGAGCTTGAGGACGAAGGCCCAGTAGAGGAACTGCTCGATGAACTGCCCCCGTTGGTCGAGGAAGGGCTCTGTTTGACCGATTCTTGAGAAATCAAATTATTACGGATACCAAAAAAGTTGAACTCACCGGTCCTGTTGAAGAAGACGACGACGGGACCCCCTGGGTGATGCCCGAGAGTAGAGAAGATAGGAAGTTATCGTCTGAGGGAGTTGGAGATGACTGCTGGCCCTGGAAAGGCAGACTACCAAGGGCAGCGGGGGCAGCAGGCATTCGCTTCTTCAGCAAACGCCCGAGGTCAGCATGTTCACGGCGATGAAGGCCAAAGGAGTCGGCGTTGGCAGAGACAGCGAGAACAAGAGCTATAGAAACATAAAGGAGAGTGAAATTGAACTTTGCCATCTGGGTGTGGCTTTTCGTGAACGAAGGGAGCCTACGGTAGTGTGTAGAGTGGAGAGGACGGAAACTTATTTTGTTGGAAAGGGAGCGTGGATAACGAGCTGGAAGAAAAAAAGTACACGGACTTGTCGTCGTGGTTGAGAGTCCTGTCAACCGCCAGCTGCCTAGGGAACCACTCAAATTTCCTAATTCGGTCCACAAAAACAACTACAATTGTCAAGTCAAGTGACATTAAGTTATTACAGTCCAGTCCTGAATTCAAGAAGATACTTCCAAAAACTATCCAGATTTTGAAAAGTCCAGATATAAGCTACGAAACACTAGGGGTGACTAGTCAAAGACCACTGGCTGAGCGGGACACTACTTGGCTGCGCGTATGATGAACTTGACACGCCTGGCCATTGGGGGGTCATCAGAACCTCCAGAGTATACGAGCCAGCAGGCAAATCGATCACGAGGACCGTCACACCCGTATTTGGCTGATCAGGCCACCCAGCTGGGGTGGGTGGGTCAGTGGACAAGCGTACGGCATTCGTCGTAGAAAACTGAGCCCCCGATGGAGGATTCTGGAGCTCAACAACCATTGTGTTCGATCCAATCGTCAATGTGGCAGTCTGATTATTGTTGCTGAGCGCGATATTAGTGGCGTTCGTGTGTGCTCGCCACATGATAGATGCCGGCGCATTGATCTCGTCTTGGAGGAGCACTTGCTGGCGCTTGTTGATCATGCGGATTCCACGTGAAAATGATGTCCTACGCGGGTGTTACACCTCTGTTTTGATAGCCAACAAGTTGGACTTACACGTTAAAGTATGCACTAGCCAGGTTGGCGGTAAAGTACGCCGTCGAACCGTCAGGTACATTGAAGACAGTGCTGGAGCCCTGAGTGGTTCCAGAAGAATCAAAGTTCACTGTTGGTGCAGCCAATACGTTTTGATTAGCTGCGTCAACAAGGATCGTGTTTTGACCCTCTGTCCGTTTGCGGTAATACAACCACCTTTCGCTACCCTGCGTGTCATTGCTGAAGTAGCCCTCGGCAACGTAATTGCCATCTCCAAGTTCTCCAAACCAGCGAGATCCCAAAGCATCAATCACGAAATCCCCACAATCTAGGTCGTTGTGCGTCTGATGTCCCTGAAGTGTCCCAGCCTTGATTGCGACGAACAAGGCATTTTCATCCGTCCACGAAGACCGCATTGAAGCCCACTGATCGGTGTTGTTGCTGAAGTAATGATCAAGTGCAAGACCATCCCAAAATGCGCCAGAGGCCGTCGGGTCATACCAGAACATACTCCACGGGTCTGCAGCATCAGCTTGATCCCGTTGGAACAGCTGGTATTGGGGCAGACCGAAGCGATCACCATAGAAAAGCATAGAGTTGGCGGTGGCAGTGTACTTGTTCGGACCAGTGTCACCGTAGTTGAACAAGGAACCGGGCCCAGTGGCGTACATGTGGAAAAGCCCCGAGAACTTGATTCCAGGATTTACGTCCAGAAGGTTGTACATAGAACCCGTGGCCGTTAGGAGCGAGGCCGCCAGCTCTGCGTGTCCTGTCGAACCAAAGTACCAATAATCATTGGTTTCCGACCAAGTACCATCACTGCTAGTTGCGAGAGCACAGTTCTGGACGGCGCTTGGAATTGTCAGACCGAGAAGCTGTTCGGCAATGCCTGAGGTGTCGTCTCCAAGGATGGCCAGCGCGCCCATGGTAAGGCCGTCGTTACAAACGCAGTTCCAATTACCCTCTGTACTGCTCGTCCACCAACCATAGAATCCCGGATCGTTGGCAGGGGTGTATGCAACAACACCATTGCTGAGACCGTATTCAATCATGGTGAAACGGATGCTTTCAAGCTGGTCTGGGCTCCACTGATCATATAACCAGTCATAGCCGATAGCGTAGGCTGCAGTTAATTCTGCGGTATCGAGGAAATGGGCAGGGTTCCATTTAGTGCTATTATCAGGCCCCCAACCACCTGTCAAGTTGCCAGCAGCGTTCTTGAGGTACTCGTAAGTCAACGACTATATATCATATGATAGACAAACCTGTAGCTCAGTCCAGACTCGATCAAGCCATTTTGTATCATTGGTCATCCGATAAACGTATGAGAACGCCTTGACACGTTGCTTGACCTGTCGAGCGGGATCCAAGATACCATTACCACTGTCCATGACATAGGGAACAGGAGACAAGCCCATATATTGCGATGCATTTGAAAAGATGGATGCGTTCCAGGAAGCAAAGTATGGGTCGTTTTGGATCAAAGTAGGAAGGGCTTGCCACTTGTAGGAAGGTGCGATAATACGCGGACGATCAGGACGGACTTGGGTGGGACTAGGGTTGGAGGGTTGGAAGGGATCTTTCGGCCAGGAAACGCTGGTATTTGAAGTGGATATAAATGTGGGCGTAGTGAAGGCTGCGTTATTGGTCTATTGGAATGGAGGCCAAGGTGAATACTACGCAAGTACAAAAATGACGAAGGACACAAACAGTAGAAGGGTAAAGGGGGAGCATGTAAAGAGAATCGGTGCCAGTTGGGTATATGCCGATGGCATTCTTGGCCTGGATAGCGGAGGAGGCAGCAGCGCTACTGTTGGCCCCAGAGCTGGTCTTGCTGGCGCGGGAACCGAGAACACCGCCGAGGACAGCACCAACGACGACAAGGATCGCAATAGGAACACCGAACTTGATCCAGTTGCTGATATTTTTCTTTGGTGGATGTTGCGGGGTGATATAGCCAGTAGACGCATTATAGTATGGGTCACCAGACCCGTACGGGGTGTTTCCGCTGACGGAAGAGTAATTGGCTGCCATCTAGAAGATATGCCGACGATGCGGCCTGGAAAGCAGATAAACGAGGGACGATGAATTCAAAGGACTGAGTTCCTGAGAGAGACGAAGAGAGTTGCAGACAAGGAGGCGAAGGGAAGCCGCAAAACTAGGTGGCAACGAGTTCACACGTCAAAATAGGAAAAAACAATCCACTGAGACTCGAGTTTCGTTGGAAGTCACCTTGACAGTTGCTGCGAAATGTAGACAGTCACACACAAGATAAAACGATGTCGCCAGAGAGATGTTGTATGCGCATAAATCTGAAATTTCGCATGGGAGTACTATACAAAATTTTGGTTTGTCCATCGCTTTTATTGCTTCCGAGTCGGTCCGCGCGGATCCGGGGATCATCGCCCTTGGCAAGGACTAGATCCAGTAAAATCCTTGGTTGCACTCCCTCAATGTCGGCCGAGTCTGCAATTGATGAAAACAAAATAAATTTCATAGGTTTATGTGTAATATTTTATTTATTGCAGTATCGCTCAGGATTCCTCCTCTACCATAGACATCGGAGGTATCAGCTGATTCGAGCAGTACCCCGACCTAACACTTTTGCTAATCCCACTCTCGGTAGTAAATCTTACCGATCCCGTCTTTCAAGGCATCTATCACAGCAAGGAAAAGCATAGAGGTATGTCCACTAAAATTAGCGGGTGTAGAGGAACAGCAATAACGCTGAGATTGTGGCCTAAAGATGATCTTGACGATGTATTAAGGCGATCACGCTCCGCGGGTATCAGGTCGATGATCATCACCGGGGGTAGCTTGCATGAGTCCGAACTCGCATTGAACCTCGCCCGCCAAAAAGGTTAGCGCTCACCTTTGATTCGGTCTGGCATGCTCATGCAGCACCAGGTTTATATGCAACCGTCGGCTGTCATCCGACGCGTTCTAGAGAGTTCGATCAACATCCTGATGGTCCAGATGCTTATCTGCTTGAATTGGACAAGCTCATTGGTTCCAATCTACGGCCGAGTGGGAGGGTTGTCGCAGTTGGGGAATGCGGTTTAGGTGAGTATTCCACATTTACCCGGAACGTATAGGGAGAATGATTGATACCTGCTGTAGATTATGATCGAACTCACTTTGCAACCAAGGAAGAGCAACAGAGGCATTTTCGTGAGTGTGGTATGTTGATCCGAGGGACGAGTAATGATTATTGCGTGTCGGGTAGGCTCACAGCTCGCGCTAGCCAAGAAATACCACCTTCCTCTCTTTCTCCATTCCCGGGTTGCTCACACTGACTTTGTCAATATTCTCAGAGAGGAGGGATTCGGCGAAAATGGAGGGAAGGGCGTTGGTGCGAAGGGTGGAGTTGTCCATAGTTTCACCGGAAGCAGTGAGGAGGTTGAAGAGCTTGTGAGTACCGTTTTTCTCCACACTAGTATTAAAAAAACCCATACAAACGAGAAAAAAGATTAGCATGGGGTTTTATGTCGGAGTCAATGGATGTTCCATGAAGACCGAGCAAAATCTCAAAACATTGAAGGCCATTCCCTTGAATAGACTCTTGCTCGAAACTGGTGAGAGTTGAAAGAGTACCTGTTCGGCTGTGCTAAAACAGAATGATGTAGATGCTCCATGGTGCTCGATGACAAGTACACATGCCTCGAAAAGACATCTGGATACCTTGCCCGCTTCGTTGCGTTACCATTTTTTTCCGGTAGCGGTTCGACCAGAATCATTCGCTACCGGTAAGGCAGTCAAGGGTAGGAACGAGCCAGCAACCATCGGAGGAGTTGCATGGGTGGTGCATAGGTTGAATGATGAGACCGTACCATTCGAGAGTGTAACGGAAACGGTGTACAAGAATACTAAGGAGCTCTTTTCCTTCGATGAGCTCGCTTAACATGTAGTAGTTACGTATGTCGCTGACATTGGTAAACGACTTCTTGGCATTGACCCACACTGTGGCCGCCCTTGAAGCGTTCAAAATTCAAGCGAACATAAACGACTTAAATTATACTCGGCGAGTTGTTGTTATGTCAAACCCGACCCTCGACTTCAGTTCCACTTTCTATGGTACCCTCTCCATCGTTGGGCTTGGGTGGTACGTCGTTCTGTGGTCCATCGGTCTGCTAGGATGCCGAGTGGGGTAAGCTAGCCGTCATTTGAGAAAGCTCCAGTCCGGTGTTGACCCGTTTGTAGTCGTAAACGATACCGTTTGCGTCCTCGCTCTCCTCTTGCAACGTCTTCGAATGCACCCGGTGTCTCCATTTTGCGGCCTCTCAAAGGCTTAGATACCAACTTGTACGAGAACCTAGAATCCACTTTCGTCCAGGAATACCCCAACTTTGAGATCCTGCTTTCTGTTGCCGATGAGGATGACCAGGCTCTGACGGTGGTCGGAGAATTAATGAACCAATACCCCCAAGTGAATGCCAGGATCATTATCGGTGTGGACATCACTATCTACATATCGCGCCTCTTTCAAACTCATGCATTCTATATACACAGGCGAGGAGATTGTTGGCGTTAATCCAAAAGTGAACAACCTCATCAAGTCCTACAGACAGGCTGCCCACGATATTCTTTGGGTCATTGATTCCAATATCTCGGTCGCACCTGGAACGCTTGCGCGTTCGGTAGACGTCCTCGTGCAATCACCACAAAATCCTTCCAAAAAGCGCATAGCCCTGGTCCATCATGTACCCTTTGCGACCGACCATGAAGGATACCTCGGCGCCCGTGTCGAAGCAGCGTTTCTGAACACCAACCACGCCAAGATGTACATGGCAATCAACACTGTGGCGATCGAGTCTTGTGTAGTCGGCAAATCGAACCTGTTTCGTCGTTCCGACTTGGAGAGGGTCAACGGATCGTTGAAACCGAGAAAGGAAGCAGATCCAAGGGAGGGCGAGTACGGACTAGCAGCCTTTGGATCTTACTTAGCCGAGGACAACATGATTGGCAGTTCCCTCTGGCACGAACTAGATCTGCGGCATGACCTTTCCTGCGATGTCGCACACAATGCAATAGGCAAGATGACTTTGGCCGATTATGTCTGGCGCCGCGTTCGATGGATACGTGTTCGTAAGCACATGGTCCTCGCGGCTACTGTTCTCGAACCATTTACAGAGAATTTGGTGGCAAGTTCTATAGCCGCTGCGAGCGTCAAGTATCTGTTTGGCTTGTCGCCGTGGATATTCTTGCCCATCCATCATGCTGCATGGCTCTGGGTTGACCTGGACGTATACGAGTCGCTAGCTGGCTACCCACTTCCGGGTCACAAGCGGTGGACGTTTATAGGGGCGTGGTGTATCCGAGAGATGTTAACACTACCTATTTGGGCCTTGGCAGTGTGCGGAAATGAGGTTACGTGGAGAGGGAAGCGATACCAGGTCTTGCACGCGGGACAGGTACGGAGAACATCTGCCGCTAGTACGACCGAGGGGGGCTTCTGGAGAAGGTGGCAGCGTGGGGAAGGGGAGTCTTTATCTCGTTATGAATCCTTGCCTGGTGACGAGCCGATGTGATGTAATGGGAGTGATTTGGGATTTACAGCAACGGATGAGCATTACGATCATATTATAAGCGATACACATAGGGGAGATGATGATTAAAATGTACAGGAAATGATCAAGGTCCGAGTCGGTGTATGTATGCATGGGATAAGTGTATGTCATGAAAGGTGAGAATGCGTATGTGTTAGGTCCGTGGTGTCAGCAGCAGGCGAATCAAGAAGCGCAGCTCTTGCTTCGTCCTGACTGTGCTTTGCCAAGAGACGGAAATTGTGAATCATGACTACTTCATCAAAGAAGGCATCGGACCAATCGTCAGGTGCGCATACATCAAGGGCTGAGGCACGGATTCTCATATCCCGGCCATCGCAAGTCATCTTGCACAGGGAGGATTCCAGATTAGACGAAGAAGGTTGTGGACTTTGGCGCGAATCACGGGCATCTTTCTGGCGTTGATTAGAAAACCAATTCTTGACTTGATGGTATTCTCTTGAGAGAGAGGATGAGATCTGGAGCGGAGGAGGGGTGACGGAGACAAAATACCTCTGTATGATAAGGCCGAGTTGGGATACCCATGCTTCGTCAGGATAGGGGGTGATCTCGTCATAAACCATCTGCATGACCATGCGCTGGCGAACGGTTGCTGGAGTCTTGCCTGTGGAAGGGATTGCAAGGGCGCGGTTCTTGAGCTGGCGAACTTTGGAATCACGTTCGGAATGAGGCTTTGGGGTGAGATGAGAGGTAACGTGCTTCTGCACTCTTTTCCTGAGACTATCTTCGGAAGCAGCGTGTACGTGGGACCTTGATCGGGTGGAGAGAGTGATTGGAGTTGGTCTAAACCTGAGCGAGGACCTGTCTGAATGCGGTGCGCGGCTCCTGAGAGAGCGCCGGGAGACTGAGTCATGAAGGAGGAGGGATTCCTGAGAGGAACCGGGGTGGTCGTCGACGTCCATAATGTGGTCGTGAACATCTAGAGATGCATCTCTGGAGGATGAAGATACGGGACTATCGGCGGTGAGTGCGTCTTCGTGGGCATTGAAAGAAGAAAGGGCGTCCGGTGACGACAGAGTGGGAGAGAGAGAGACGACTGAGAGAACTGACATTGAGAGAGATGAAGAAGGAAGACGATAACGAACGGAGATACCTGGAGAGGTTGGCAATGTGGATCCACCGGAACACAATGCGATGTACGGACGAGACAACAACACAATAGTGGCTCGTTTAGGCACTTCCATATCATGGCAGACAACGACCGCGCCAGGCAGCGCATCATCGCATCCGTATTCGACAAGCGCAACGCTGCAGCGGACGTACTCGAGTCCTACGTCGCCCACATCAAGATCTGGGAGGATGCCGGAGAGAGCCACGGACAGAAGCCACGCTACATACTCATCTCCCGTCCGTGCAGAGTCTCTCTTTTCTCATCATACTCATACCTTCCCCCAGGTACGACCGACAATACCGGTTTCATACACAAGTCCAAGCTAAATACCAACGGTTCCTTCTCCGTCGGGAAGACATGGAAGCTCACAGAGCTCAGGGCCATCTACATCGTCAACGTGCGTCCCTTCATCTTCACCTTCTGCCCCGCTCACGCTCCCCTGGTCAGTCCATTTCCTTCAACATAACCCTCGGAAGGACGTACAAGTGGCAGACAGAGAATGCAATCGACCAGGCCACATTTATCAGGACCATCATCGACCTCTTCCGCTCTCTCATTGATGCTCCCCTCCACCTCGATGGTGTAGATGATACACCTAGTAGCTTGCTTGGGAGCGTTGCCAGAAACCGCTCTCAGTCCACAGTCCCCCAAGCGGACGCCAACTTTGTTCCGCCGTCCGCCGAGACCTCCCTAACTTCCTCACCCCCTGTCGCTTTCTCAAATCGCTTGCCTGTTCCCTCAGAACCTCCCCTTGCGCACGTCTTCAAAACCCCCTCGCGCCCTGCATCACCTGCGAATTCTACATGGAATCAATCCGCCAGAGAATCCGTAGTCTCTAGTGCCTCAGCTCCCCGCCCCCCTTCCCCATCTACTCCTTCACACCCATCCGTATCCCCGGGCGTGCCCAGCGTCTTGCGACCAAGGATCGCGCGTCGACCATCCATAGTTTCCCCTCCCCCTTCGGCAGGCTCTGTATTGGCTCCTCCATCCGGTCTCGTGCCTGCCCGCGCTCATGCACCTGTCGTGTCTCAGCGCCCATCCCCTCTGACCCACACATCTGCTAAGCCATCCCTTGACATGCCTCGTACTTCAAGTCCATCATTCGCGCATTTGACAGATACACGCCACTTTACATCCGCCGAATCACCAGCATCTACATATAAGTCACCGTTTACCCGAACCTTGACTCCGAAAGCTCCCGAAGTCCCTCATATGCGTCGCGAACACAACAACCGCGTCTCGTTCTTTGACCCTCCCAACCAAGCTGCCCTTGACCGTCTGGTGGCAGGCGACTGGGGTTTTGAAGAGGATGCTGAGGGTGCAGAGGCAACGGCAGAAGCAACGATGATCAGCGTCGAGGAAATGCTTGAAGGTTATGAATGGGCAACTGACGACATATCTGGCCGAAAGTCGGCAAAAGGGGCTGCAGATCTGGTTGAGGCTCGTTTGCTTGACGAGCTCATGGCATTGGAAAAGGTTAGTTGTCTGTCTTTCGATTATCGTCACTCTACAGATCATTTCCTTGTCAGGCCAACATTCATTCCTTTTTGGAATCCGATGATCGGGTGAATCTCGTTGTCAAACACCTCGACGATGCTCTCAGCGAGGTTGACGCTATGGACAGCTTAATATCCTCTTACAAGATCTATTTAAACGCAGGTACATCACGGCTGTGTTTCTTTCGTTCTGACCAGTTTCATAGGCTGTGGGAGACGACATCTCTTTCATCCAGTCGCAACGGCGCGGCTTGCAGGTTCAAATGCAAAACCAGGCAATGCTCCTCAGCGAACTGGAAAATTTGCTCGTATGTGGCTTGTCTACCGTACACCCAACATATTCCAACACTGTGCATACCAGAAAACGGTCCAAGTTGATCAGGAGGCATTGGTCACGCTTACCCAAGAGTCTCTCGAGAAGCAAACTGGAATACAACGACTCGAAGAAGCCGCTACGGAGCTCTATAAAGCCCTTCAGGCCAGCAAGGATAGAGGTCGGTGCTCCATATCTACGCAAGTATCACATACATGGTCTGATTTCTGTCGTCAGAAATGGCTGCCACCATGGAAAGGCTGGAGGAGTACAGAACACACAATGCGCAGTTCTGCAAGCGCATATTTGATTATCTCTCCATCATGATAGTTGCTCAGGTCCGTCTGATCAAATGGATGTTATAACGCGGGTAGCTTATATCGCTTCAAGTCCAAGTTCATTCTTGATGACAATGGCGGAATCACTCGACCAAAGGGACGTGGACGTCCAATCATATTTAACCACCAAGGCATGGAGAGCTATCTTGGCAGATACGCTGGTCTTCTCTTGTATCTAAAAGAGATGGACGAAACACTGTATTCAAAGTTTTGTGCTGTACGTCATCTATGGCGTGTATTTCCAATCCTAATACATTGCTTGCTAGGCGTACTTTTCAGCAGCCAGCGATCTTCACAGCACCCAGATGAAAGGTTTATTCTCGATCTATTCTAGCCTGTTGAAGAAGGCTCCCGAGGAAGACATGGAGCAAAGTAAGATGTGGTGTCTAGCTCTCCCTTCCACATTGACCGCCTTTCTAGGTTTTGGACAGAATCAAACAAGTACAAAGGGAAGTGCAATTCGTCGTGCGGGCACCGTTGTTCGTGGCCAAATAGAAGCACGGAACCGGGATCGAGAACGAGGGGGACAGGCTGGCGAAGAGTATGGAGCAGCTGACGTTCGTGTCTTTGCTGAGTGCGATAAATCAATATCGTTCTTACCTAGATACAGGCCCTCGGTTACATTCTGGAGCAAATCGCACCTCAGATTTATCGGGAAGGCGATTTCATTGCGGACTTTCTCCAGATCAACGACGCAGGTCTAACCTTTGCTGATTATGCTGGTCTGGACAACTACTTCCGACGCCAGGCAGCCAGGAGCGCTGGCCTTAGCCAATCGACCGCGAAGCTAGTGCGGGGTGCGATGGATTTGATATTCGGTTTTCTGCCGGCCGAGTTGAAGCAGTGGATTGACGTTGCGGTTGCCAAAGATGCGCTGTGAGTTTGTTGTACCCTTTCAGCGTAAACATGCTAAATATTGCGGACAGGCAATTGGTTGGCGTCATCGCTTGTCTGGAGCGTTTCCTCACGGATGCCGACGAGCGCGGTAATGTCTTTTTTCTGCAGACGCTAGACAAGCAACATTTGCGGTTGAAGGGAGCACTCGACCGTCATATCGTAAGCAGGCCAGCGCTAAACGAGATCAAGAATTTTAATCTCGCGCTTTAGAATCAGCAAATCAAGATGGTCAACGAGACAAAATTAACGAGCAAGAAACGCAAGGGCGTGGCCCACTTTATCAAGTATTTCCCGATCTACGTGAGCCGTGTCGAGCAGCAGCTAGGCGGTGCAGACGGGCTGGAGATCCGGGTCCACGTCGATTCTGCATACGAGAGAATCGTGCACGGCATGTTCGAGTGTTTGAAGCATATGGCCACATTGGACGGCGATGGGGAAGACAAGGGCCAGCTCAACTACCACGTGCTGATCGTCGGTGAGTTTTTTGTGCGGGAACGTCTTTGTGCAGATGACCGACGCGAGGACAGAAAACATGCATTATTTTGTGGCCGAGATCTCACAGCTGGAGAGCAGATCGGTCAGCGGGTTCTTAAAGCAAGCTGAGGCTATCTATAGCGAGAACTTGACGGCGTATGTCAGGATCGTACTTCGGAGACCGTTTGCCAAGTTGATCGTGGGCCGGCTTTGCACACGTGCTATACGCGAGCTGATGGTTGTCATACAGGAATTCTTTGAGGGGGTGGAAAGGCTGTTGAAGACCACTGCGCCAAGCGAAGTTCAGAAGAACAGTAACTACAACAAGTCGGCGTTGAAGAAGGTGGTGAAAGAGTTTGATGGAAAAGATGTCCGCAAGCACATCGATGTGCTGTTCCGGCGAGTAGAGAAGCATTTTACAGAAGCAGAAGAAAAGACGAGGAGAGAAGAGAGTAGCGGGATTGCGACGGGGACGGTGATGGTTGGGGCATGGAAAGCGTGTGAAGAAGAGCTACAACGGATGACGGAGAGCTTTAATGGGTGGATATCTCAGTGCTATGCTGAGAGCGGTATCTCCATGGAGTACACGTCAAGCGACGTAGAGGCAGCCTTTAAAAGGCACCGACTTGGATCATAGTTTATGACGAGTCTAATTGATCGGAACCTCGGACATACATGTTTTAGATATAAACGATCGGATGGGAATGTAAAAATAGCTGATCGCAGTTAAAAAGAGTGTGAAGTCCGAGGGTATCGCAGTTGGATGAGTATGGTGCTAGTACGCAGCTGTGTTGACATGTGAATCGCTTGGATCCTTGGGAGTGAAAAAGGCGATGAGACTCTTGATGTGGTCGGGAGGCCCGTGGGCGTTTCCATTGGACAGACCGGATTTGTTTAACTGAGTGCGAACGAGGTCCACGAGGGCAGCGAAGCGAGTGCGACAAAAGGCAATGGCGTTGGATTGTGCAGAGGTCATGGCATCGTCGATATCGTGCTCGTTCTTTGAGAGCCAGGGTTCAAGCAACGTTTTGTAGACATAAGGTGCACCCTAGAGGGGAGATATGAATGACTCGATGGGGCGTGTGTAAAGAAGACGAACGTTAGTCTGGGGGAGGGCTATGTACAACAAGAACACGGTTCTCAGTTCCCAGTAAAAGGGAAGCCTGGGGTGAGATCAGGAACGGGGAGTATTAAAGAGAGGAAGGACTAGCCATGAAAGGAAAGAACCGAGGGATTGCTCAACGGCAACGAAGGCACCTATGACGGTCCAATAGACGGAGAGTGCCTGTAGGGTGTCGAGAGAGGGGGAACGTGCCAAAGCCTTGTAGGTGGTATAGGCGGGGAGGGCGAATGCAAACCAGGCACTGGAAGAGAGTGAGCTGCGAATTCACCTGGGGGAGAGGACGCACCAGAGGACGTGAGAGATCAGTGAGATGAACATGGGTGAGGAAAGAGCTGGCACTGGCTCAATTTTTCATAAGATGACACGTGATCTTGCGACAGGTGTCAACGGGAGCAAAACAAAGGGCGTGAGATTAAGATTGGGGGTCGTTTCGTTGGCGGGGGGACATGCTGTCGCTGGCAATCCCGAGGATTATTTTATTGACTTCTGTTTACGTTTGCAGACTCACCACTTTATCTGCCCCTCCTCCCCTCCTTTCAAGTCACTGCCCCCAATGGACCCTCCTCGTTCAAAGCTTGACGACCAATCAACAGATCCACCAAAATCTCTCCCAAAACCCGACGTGAAACCTCAAGTAAAGACCCTCAACCGCGTGCCCCGTAAGCCATCCCTCTCATCCCCTTCACTCCCCGCTCACTCTCCACCCCAAAGGCGCTTGTG
The DNA here is from genome assembly GCA_038090015.1 of Leccinellum albellum. Taxonomy (NCBI): domain Eukaryota; kingdom Fungi; phylum Basidiomycota; class Agaricomycetes; order Boletales; family Boletaceae; genus Leccinellum; species Leccinellum albellum. Next base: position 82,221 of record JBBPLX010000027.1, read on the forward strand.
TAACTATCCTCTCCCCCTCCGTTCGACCGCGTACTCACTTCCCAAACATAGAATGCTTGTCGCAAACAGAAAATGCGCTGCGAGGGCGCAGACAATCCCCCGTGTCGCCGTTGCCGCCATGCCGGTCTCGAGTGTCTCTTTGAGAAACCCTCGAGAGAGGCCACCCTCACTGGCGAAGCAGGACTAGAGTGAGCCCACCCCGACACCCTGTTTCCCCCGCTTATCCCCTCCAGGCGGATTCGCAGCCTCGAATCCCATGTCGCCGATATCAGGGTCACTCAAGCCGCAATCCAGAATACCCTACTCGAAATCGTCGCTCACTTGCGTGGCACAGCACCCTTCAATCATCGCTCTCCATCGGCGTTCTCACAGGGCCCATACAACCAATCCCCATCCATGGCGTCCCCTTCTCTCTCTGCGCCTACAAACGGGTCACATATCACTGACCCCAACATCCACCGTGGTCCTCCCACCCCGACAGCGTACAATCCGACCTCTGCTGTCCCACCTATCCTCAGCGCCCCCTCCAGAGACATCCGGCCTTCCGGGTCTCAGCCCTCCCTTGCTCCCCATGGCCAGCCCATGCCCGGCAGTTCCCATTCGCCACAATCGCCGCCCTCATACCCGATTCCCGCCGGCGGTCAACCATTTGCCTTCACTCCTTCTTCGGGAGCAGTTCTCCCCCCATTTTCGAGCATTGGCGCCATCAGCGCTGGCGCCGCTCAGGGTCCCGCTGCTCCCCGATATCACGAAGGTTCACATCGTTCTCACGGTGGCAGGAGTTATCATGCATCTGCACCAACCACCTCAAAGCGTACGTTACCATCCTCATCAGATGCCACAAGTCCAGATTCCTCCGAAGTCGAGGACGAGGACAACGGCGAATTACCCGCTTCAGGTTTGGTCGCACCGTGGGAGGTTTTGCGAGGATTGGCGGACGTCGCAATCGAGAGGGCTGCCAAGGTATGTATTGGCATTTTCGTCAATCCGTTCTTTATGTAAACATTTGGTACAGGAGAGTGGCGAAGCCAACAGCGACCCTCAGAGTAGGACCAGAACGCCCTCCCCTGAGCGGCAAAATCGGCCTACCAAAAGAAGAAAGATTCGTCACAAGATGCTGCGTGGAATGGTATTTCCCGATGGTACGTGGTCTGGCCTTGATGATTATGAAACTCAACGCCAATCGGCGCAGTTGTCACACAGAACCTTGTGCCTGAGCATGAGGCTCGGGAGTTGTTTCGAATGTACGACAGCAACTTCTCGATTTGCGCCGTGACCAATCCATATTCGCAGATTCTACGCTGGATGCTCCACATTTTTGCCTGTTTTCGACTCTCGGGTCGATACGTTTGAAACTCTTCACCACCGTTCTCCGTTTGCAGTAGATGCTATTTGTATGGTCGGAGCGCGCGTGCGTGATGGAGGAGGTTAGTTCATCTCCTCTCTATCGAGTCTTTTCACCGTATTTTTTACAGGAACACCGAGCGATACCTACAACCGGTGTTTGGATGCTGTCCAGAATATATCACGCGCAACTCTTTTCTCCCCTGTTACGCGAGTGGAAGCGGTTCAAGCCATGAGTAAGCGTTTCGTTGCATCAAATGTTCGTCGGCATTATTGATGATGTCCCTCAAGTTCTCGTATCAGGCTGGTCTGACAATGGCTGGCTCAGTGGCGGTCATGCTGTAAGGATGGCAATGGAACTTTGTCAGCTTATTCTCTTCTCTCGCGTCCTTCCGACCCTTCTCTTACGGATCTGACAGCATTACACAAAGCATGGCCCAAGTTACTTCGGCGGATGCAGAACAAGAGTAAAGACACTGATGGGTCGGAAGACCGCGATCTGGTCATCGCCTCCCGTACATGGTTCTGTTTGTATCTTTTCGAGCATCAGTAAGTAACCACCGTACGCATCTGTGGTGTGCCCACAATTGATGTTTTAGGTTGTCCTACGGCACTGGCCGTCCAGTCATCCTGAAGGATGATGAGAGTATTTGGCAGTGTCGTCTGCTTCTACAGCACCCTCTCGCAATCGAGGATGATATGCGTCTTGTCTCCACCGTGGAACTCATGGCAATTCGAGAGAGCATCAATAATAAACTTTCGCCCTTTGAACGACCCGTGGATGAACTTACGTTTGATGTTCTCCAACAAGCTGACACTGAATTCCAAAACTGGTACAAGACGTGGGACCACGCGTTCTCTCAAAAGTATGAAGATGCGGGTAAGTCGTAATTTCCGGTTGATGGTCGGTTATTAAAGAAATTATTAGCCTTCTATCGTCAGAGTCTACAAATCCAACAATTCCATGCGGAATTGTACCATAACGCAACAGCGTTGCGGGGCATCAATGGCCCAGAGGATGTGCAGAAGATGCCAAAAGTACAGAGGGATCTGGCGATCCGCTCCATCCAAATCGCGCGTCAGGGCCTCGAGATTACTGTTAATTCCCCTTCGTACAGCGAGGGTATGAAATATGGCGAGTGCTCTTCTTTCGCCTCGTCTGCGATCTTTAATCCTCTGGTAGCCGTCCATTACACGCACGCTACGGCCACTTTTGCTGCCTCTTTTCTTCTAAGACTATCTCGCCTTTTGTAAGTGTTACCAGCTTTAGTTAATCTTGAAGATGTATAACCTTGTCTCTTAGCCCGAACGATTGTGACGTGCAAGACATCCGATTGCAAGTTGAACGGTTAGCAGCATTGATGTCCCAAAGTAAGCGCTCAGTTGTACCTGTGAACTTTTCTGACGTTATTGATCTAGTCCCTGGGAAGCGTTATGCGTTAACACTCCAGCTCATGCTGAAGAGGGGGCAGAAGCGGAAATCCGCTTCTGTTTCACGCTCCCCGAAAACCTTGCGTGAACATCCACATCCGGCCCCGGTGACGATTGAACAACAGCCGGGTCTAATGAGTCACAAATCGTTCTCACCCACGTACGACCCGTCGTTCGCGAGCGCAGAAGCAGCCCCCCAAATGCACATGGGCCCAATGCCCCCCTATATGACAGACGTCGACAGCATCTGGAGGGGATTCGAGATGACTTCCAACGAACAGCTGCCTGTTTGGATATCGGATCAAAGCTTGGGTGGTGCCACTTTCTCGCAGCAAGGCATGAATGCCTTCCTCCTCCCAACAGATTATCTTCCCCCCGCACCGCAAATATGGTGAAATCCTCAACTCCATCTTGGAAGACAGGGCGGGATCTAGTATTTTCCTCTTCCTTGTTTGGTTGTATGCTGCTATCCTGTACAATCACCCTAAAATCTCTTATATATTTCATTTTTCTCTCCTTGTTTTGTTATCGTATGACTTGACCATCGGCTGTAGGTAAAAAGAGGCAAGATCGAGTGCTGATGATTAGGATTGCCGGCTAATATAATCCTTTATTTTTGAGCAGGTGGTTCGCGAGTCTGTCCGGGGATCGGTCCAGTTAAAAATCTAGACTTGAACCGTACGTCAGTCTGAATTAATGATGCTTTATCTCCCTTGGGTCCCGTTTTACTCCTTGACATCCTCTTGAGTTCTTCACCGCAGAATCGCTATGACCAATAACCGTTTCCCTTGGAGCGGCGAGGACACCGGGAACATTTTGCCCGTCCATTCCGGGCCAAGCGCTCTACGACAAGGAGCAAGACCGAATACGTCCGCCCTCGTTGAAGAAACGGAAAGGCGTCCCCGTTGGAAACCTGTAGCATCGTCTTTCTTTCCCGTTCGCCGAAAAGGGCTTCCGACGTTAGACAACGAACTATTCAACGAAGCAAAGACCTCGAAA
>JBBPLX010000028.1:0-85266 GCA_038090015.1 Leccinellum albellum
AAAACGAGTTAATCAAAGACTGGCTCCAAGGCGAGTTTCTGCATCATCTTGTAGTATGATGTCTAATCCCTGCCATCAGTGTTTACGGATCGATATATATCAAACTTTCAGCTGATGAAAGATGATGCATTGAGTGCGGAGAAGCATAGAGAAGCACCATCAGTCTATTCCGCTGTATTTTCACTCATTCCACCTCCTCCAAGTGCTATGGTAATAAGATGGATGAAAATTGCGCTTTCTCTTTGCTTGGAAAGTGAGACATTAGATGCTGCGAACAAGGTATTGCATACGTGATATTTTAGAGCTCCAAGATAACTTTTCGTCATTCAGTTCAAGCTTGCAAAATGCCATGTTTACCGGGCAATCTGCGATCTTCTCGGAAGCAATGATCGTATTCCGGAGGCAATTAAATGTCTCCAAAGGATGCAAAATGAGCCATTCCAGGAGATAAGCATATATGATGAACAAGCGCGATGGGAACTCAGTGAGTAGGGGCAATGGCAACACTCAGACGTACCTGAGAGTCTTCCCAGATTTCAAGCAACGCTGTATCGAGAAACTAGAGACAGGGTGACACATCAATGGAGCTTAGAGACCATGATGCGGCCATCGGATACTACTCGCATGCGCTGTCACTCGACCCGGTAATAATCAACAATATCATTGTAAAATGCTGCAAGGTGCGAGTGGGCCCGGGCCTGTTGGAGGACGAACTAACAAAAGTTGCCAAGGTATGTAGTATTACATAGTGACTCGCATGTTATGCCAAATTGATCATGTCGGTGACGGTACTATTAGGCTATCAAGGTCGATCCATCATCCTACAAGGGGTACGAGAGGAAACATGCTGTATTGCATAGCTTGGGGCATTACAAGGAGGCATTCGAGGCATTCAAAATGATGCTTTCGACTCTCGAGAAATCACCTGACCCACAAATTTATTTTGTCAAATTCCACCGACTGCGAGCGTTGATTTCGTCCTCGTGCTAGAGCTTTGGGATCGATATCTTGACACGACTTCACGGATTCGTCAGGTGGTCAACCAGACAATCCACGGCATACCCCTCGAGCTCATTGACATCACCACCGGCCGTCTCCATGATAGAAGGCTACAAGCGGAAGCTTTCGAGAAGATCCCGGTGTACGACGAGCTGCGTTCTCTTATGACTACCCACGAACGCTTCGACTATCCACGGATAGAGAGAGAGGTGGAAGCGTTCTATCAATATGCCATTCTCTCGCACAGGTGGCAGCCGAATGAACCGACATTCGAGATGGTCAAGAATATCTCCATCTACGGACTACCCTCATCTACCACAAATAACAAGCTCATCAGCTTCTGCCGCCTCGCCCGTTCTCACCAGTTCCGATGGGCGTGGAGCGATACGTGCTGTATCAACCAGGCTGACAAAGGCGTTCAGCAAGAATCAGTCGTTGCTATGTTTCGGTGGTATCATCGTGCAGCGCTGACCGTTGTCCACCTTCTTGATGTCCTGTCAAAGTCACAGGAGGCTGGCTGGCTGTGGAAAAGTATATGGAATACCCGCGGGTGGACTTACCAGGAATATGTCGCTTCCAAGGTCGTTCAGTTCTTTACTGAGGATTGGAAGCCATACCTTGGCCTGAAGATGTTTAACCATAAAGAGTCGCCTGCTATTCTTTTGGAGATGGAAAAAGCCACGAGGTTCGATACAAAGGAGTTAGCTGTGCTTCAGCCGGGCTTGGACAGGGTGCGCGAGAAGCTATATCTAGCTTCAAACCGCCATACGACGCGAGAGGAAGATATTGCATATTCATTATTTGGTATCTTTGATGTTGCCATCCCCGTCATATATGGCGAAGGCAAGCAGTCAGTCCGCCGCCTCCTGGAGCATATTCTGACACGCTCAGACAATGTCACGATTCTCTCTTGGACTGGAGACGCTGGTAATAGCAACAATAGTATTAGTTATCTCCCTTCCGATCTCACCGTTTACAACCAAGTCATCCCCCCTCATGTTCTGCAGCTGATCACAACTGTGGAGATGGATGGGATGGTAGCGGCATTACAGTCATCCTCGGTTGACCTCTCCTTAGCTGTTCAGCTTTACGAGCGGCTGCATGACCTCCCACCGTTGACAAATGTTGCCGGTCGACTGAGGCTCCCTTGTCTCGGCTTCCCCTTCACAGACATTGTTCCTCTGTCGGAACGTGATCCGGTCTCCCGTGATCTCGTTTATCGTGCAACAACACCCATTCTTGGTGAGGTACATATCAAGACCAAGGATAACCTGGTAGGGATACCCGGTCTAGTTCTCATCCATCCATGGATCGGACCTCTCCTCGACCAGGATTTCTTGAGCAGCATTGCTCAGTTTGATATGGCTACGCGGGCACTGCGGTTCATTGTTCGTCTCAGGCAGCCGTTTGGTGGACTCTTACTTTCCTCTGTAGGGCGGGTGCAGTACAAACGAGTGGCGACGGACAGTTTAATCATGGCTCGTGTTCGCGAGGAGACGACGTTGAGCGAATTGATGGACAGCATCCGTACGATCGACATTCAGTAGCTCTCATGATGTGCGTCGTGTCTGAGTCAACAGCCTCCTTTCTGACTCGAGTTTACGTGCCTATGTACAATGTTACTAGAGCTAGGCACCCAATGGGAAGTTTGACATGTGACAAACTGAAATTCACACAAGGCCCCTTGGTATTGTAGACGGTAACTGCTTGAAATGCTCAAGAGAATCAATATCGATAATAGACCGTTCGACCCTACTACTATATCAAATCTCACGTCCACTCCCGTGCCGACCTGCCCTGACACTGACAATCTATTCCGAAGGCCCTGTTCTAGAATCGAGCACCACATCATGTACCCAGCTCTATATAATGTGCACAGGTCTCGATCTCATTCCCTGGGACCCCGGCCCTTCAGCCATTTCCTTCACTATGTCCAACGTGCTCGCCGATCCGAACTTGTTTTTTGCAGCCCTATTCACTCGTCGGTGAGCCCTGTGTTTCCGTCGTGTGTTTGCAGCATTAATGCGACCAATCGTAGACAGTGTGTTTTCGCAGGATTCACTTTCCTGGTGTACGATTATATTCTTACTATCTCTCTCGAGGTAGGTACCTCTACGTCTTCACATTTACAACAATTTTTTGAGATCCGTCGAAAGGTAGACTATATCTGGAATGCGCCCTGGTCCACTGTCAAGGTGGTCTTTCTATTCAACCGGTACTTCACCTTGATAGGCCAGACTATTTTCGCACTGGAAGAAACAGGGATGCTCAGTCACGGATCGAAAGAGGTGAGTATACCATCCCATCTCAGCTAGTATGTGTTCAAGGAATCTAAATCCCCCCACCCATTTACGCTAGTTTTGTATGAGTTTTACGTGGTTCATCCCCATATACGGACCTATAGCACAGGAATCCATTCACAGTGCGGTTTACTCTCGTGGCCAGTTGCACTCTACTGATATTCGAAAATATAGTTTTGGTTCTACTGCGTGCCTGGGCACTCTGGGGTTGCAAGTATTCTGTTGCTATCGGAATAATATCTGCATATGTCCTTTACCTATCTGCATCCATCGCCGTGTTGGCATATATCGCGGTGTCCGTTCCAAAAGCAGGTGCGCAAGAGGACATTCAGTGAATAAATAAATAAACTAAACTCGAGAAAGACATTGTTTTCCCGTACCTGGAGGAGAGTGGCATCTGTTTTATACCAGCAGCAAGTGAGCTTCAGCATATTCGATTTCCAATGGATTTCTGACGATCTCGATCGTGTGCAGCCAATAGAGGGGTAGGTACACGGATTCGGCATCCGTGAATAGAGACGCTGACCCGCTCTTTCATGAATAGTGCATTTTCCTGGCGATATCGTGAGTGAGCGACAGTAGGACCTGTACGTTGGAACTTACGAGAGCCATAGACTATCTCTAGATATCATCGTATCTATTATGGTGGCGTATTCTCTCCTCAAGTTGTTCAGAGGAGCCCATTCCTTTCAACCCTCGCCTGTTCTCCGTCTTCTGGCCAAGGATGGTGAGGAGATATGTCTAGCTGCTAGCATAAATTGACACCTCGCCCAGCTTTCGTGTATTTTTCGGTGCGTTGTCACGCTTTCTGTGCATGATTCGTTCGCAACCCCATATAGGTCAATGTTATATGCATCGTAATAGGTTTCGTGTGCAAGTGAGTGGTCTCTTCAACAGCCCGCTCAGTTGCTTGATCTAATGGGATACCCTCAGTACTACACTTGCCTTTGTAAGGTCCTCCACCCACTCCTATATGTTCACTAAATTCCACCGGACAGGACCCACGGAGCGGGCTCGATGTGGCGTACGTTATGATTACCCTGATAACTTCAATGTGATGAGCGCACTGACGTTTTTTTAATTTATCAACGAACATGGCGCCTTCCGTGTAAAAAGTGTATTCCCTTTGATTAATGTCGCTGGGCAACGGGTGGTCTTGAACCTCCGAAGACTTAAATCAGAACCTGACACTGTCGACTGGGCCAAGCAGACGGGAGCCGCCTCGCATTGGCGGGCGACCCAACATCATTGGGCTACCCACCGTCCCGACGAATTGGAACACAACCAGGAGATTGAGGATGTGAGCGAGATCGAGCTGTTCACGATGAAAAAAGAAGGTGGTTGTTGAGTCGTTCGAGGGCACGTCCTTGTCGAAGTTGCCGTCATATTTGGAGAGACGAGTGACTGGAAGAGAGGGATAGAGCTAGTCATGTTTATACCGTGTTGATAGGAGCATGCTATTTTCGATTTGCTCACGAACCGAACCAGTATTGTCCTGGCGCTCGCCACTTTCCCGCGCGTGTCTCATCTTTCAAGTTCGTTTGGATTTGGACGCAGTACGTCCCTGAATCCGAGGCACCGATCGCATTCGCCAACCTAGCGGGATTCAGAAGGCAGTGCCTGATCGGTTACGTAATGACTCAATCAAACTCAATTAGTACGACAACACGCGCGGGTCTTCGTACTCCGGGACGTACCACGTTGTCGCTTCTTAACGCATGTATCACCTCCTACCCTGCCGACGCGTTCCAGACGACAGTAGTAACGGAGGCAACTGCGGACTCGGATGCGTCCACCGTGACGGTAAATTTGTATGCCACCTCTCTCTCCTTGGCTATGGCCCTTCCACTGTTATCCTTCCTCCACATATACCTCTCACAATTCCATCGGGCGACGCATCAACGACGTTCCTCTCTACGATCCATGTACTGTGAACAGCCGGTACGAAGGCGAGGAGACGACGTCAATCGGGAGCACTCGTTTGGCGCCGTGCATGATCGTGTCCAGATCCGGGTGCTCGTTGTCCTCCTTGTCGGTATCGTCTCTCTTGTCGCCCTCCTCGGCAAGCAATACGTAGTCCGTACACGCGAAATACACGCTGGTCTCATCAGCGTCCTCGCTGCTCGCTCCAGTGTTAACCCTGTTCTCGCAATGACTGAACGTTAGAGCGTACGTGTATGTATCCACGAACCTCAGTCCCCCTCGGACTCGTCAGCGCGTCCGTCCAGTTGTACACGGGCACGACCCACATCGAACCTCCCGTCGCGTCGTGCATGAGTGTCTCGTGCGTCAAGCGGAGCTCACTAACGACGGCGGTGGTGTCGGTGTCAGTGCCAGTACCGGCGCTGGCCGAACCCAGATCCGAATTGTGGTCACAGTTGTGGCCGTGCCCAAGCTCTGAGCGATTAACAGCCGAATTTGGGATGGCGAACGTCTGAATGACTTCTGAAGGGCCAACATAGCCGTCGATGACATAGGCGCGGCTGAGTCCGAAGACGTGGGTTGGCGTAGAGACTTCGACGAGGTCTGCCAGCCACTTGCTGCGGTAGTTTAATAGCACATCCTACAGACCCGAAATGCGTAGAGGAATGTGAGCATGAATTTCATTTCCTTTAAGTCGTTGGACAAATCGGCGAGGATAATTGACGACCAACCCACTAGCTGCGTCCGAAATCGGGGAAACTTGTAGAACCAGCGAGTGCGTGCGTCAAAGGGGAGCGAGTGCTCGAGTCTACCGGTCGGGGAGAGCGAGATGTAGGTGTACGAGCCAGGTGCGTTGCCGTTAAAGCCACAGCCGCTTGTGCTTGTAATACGGAGGTTCGGGCCATATCCCCCCTCGCACCGACAGACACCACGTCAGGACATCATGCGTGTACTTCGGGCCCGATCCGTGTCAGCGACGAACTCGAGTGGTTTCCTGTGAAGAAAAGGATGAGATAAGATGTATATGCTCACATTAGGAATATAACAAAAAGGCAGTAGCGGAGTCACGCACAGAGGATCATGGAGATCCCCAACCCGTGGACAACGACGCAGACAAGATGACCTCGTGGGGTCATCAAGGAGGTTGCGGACCAGTTGCCTAACCTTTGGCAACTGTCACGATCCTCCCACAGAAGCTGACCTCTGCCGGTCTCAATATCGTGCGACCGAAGTTCTGTGACGACCCTGGTGCCAGTAGCACCTACCTTGGGTATGCACCGGGACCTGACCCACCCTCCGCCGGAGACCCAGTGGATCTGACCGCCTTGGATTGACCACGAGTGTTGACAGACGCAGAAGACCAGACTGCGAGCGGTGTGGTCTTCCATGTGCGCGCGAGGCGTATGGAGTGGACGAGAGCGCATTGAAGAAAGTGGGTGAATTCCCAGGGGTACGGGCCCGGCGGGAGTAGGAGGTACGTCGGGGTGTAGACGTTGCATCAGAATGTAGTGGATGGTTGCGTGAAGAGTTTAGATATCTGTGATCGGGGTGGTTCTACAGAGAATTCTGGATCCTGGGGGAGATGTACGGATTGTAAACAGATGAGGTCTTGGGGATCCAGAAAGCGAAGGACGTTGAGTATCGTCTCTGCTGGAAAGGTCGAGAAGTGATTGTGCATGATCCAGATAGAGTTGTAAGGTTAACTTGGTGTAATCAATATCATATACATGAACATCGACCTTTTTTACGATGTCGTAGCGTGCAAAGGGGTCTCGTCCTGACCTTCATAGCAAACCACGACTCCTCACGATACCCTTCCAGCTGTCCAGGATGTACGACCCATAGAGCGACGCCTCTCGCAGTCCCTGCTCCATTGCCCCCGAATTCTTGAGGAGGTCGTCCAGAAATCCCGTTGCCGTACTCGGCGACGTGAGTTGGTGTAGTTCGGCGGCGAGGTATAGGGCGGATACAGTCGCGCGGCGGGCATACCACGTCATCTGGACGCGTCAGCAGCCGCTAGTACACGAAAGGAGGGACACTCACCCCTTTCGCATGGGGTTCAGCGATCCAGCACGCCTGGTCTGCGACATTTGCGGCGTGGGCGAGGACGGGGGAGGGGTCGAGGGGTAAAACAGTGGACGACGTCGCAAGGAGTGTGAATGCCTGCACCGTAGGTGAGTGGAAAAGGAATGAGGGTGATGAAAGGGACGTACCTCGGGAAGGTGCCCGAGCACCGGCTCGTTCATCTGCATCCGGGCGTGCAACACGTCGCGCATGCTCTGTGTCAACGCATCTCCGCCTGTGTTGCCGTCCCGTCTCATTCGACACCGCGCGTCGTCCAACCATGCATGCACGAGCGTCCGCCGTGCGTTATCTCCGGGTCCAAACAGCGCTGTCACCGCCAGGTCTGGGAGCGGCTCTGCGTGTGGTCGGGGCAGATCCAGCGCGGCGAGCGACAGGGCCGTCCGAGTAAATCCATGTGTCTTGACGAGCGGTAGTGCGAGCTGTAACAAGACTTTTCTTGAGGTTGTCATTTGAGCCCAAATTAGGAATCACACGACTCGACTGCTACCAACATGCCGCCGCCCGCAAGGAAGTGGGAGGGCGAAGACGAGGATGACTCTGCACCCGCCGTAAGTCACGCCCACATCGCACGATCGACCTCCTCTTGAATCGCACACGCACTGCAGAGCGACTGGGATGAATCGTCCGAAGAGGAAGAAGAAACCAAGCCTGCTCCTCCACCGGTCGCTCCCCCAAAGAAAAAGGGAACCCTCAAAGCCAAGTTGGCTGAAAAGGAAGCAGAAAAGGCGGCCCGTGCAGCTGAAGGCGACGACGACGAGATCGAGTATGACGAAGATGCCGTCCTCGATCCGCGCGAAAAGGCTCGTCGAGATAAGGAGAGGGAGATATCGGCTGATCTCGAGAACGCAGCAAGCTTGCTCGGCGCTACCAGGTTGGAACGTGAGCCATACGAGCCCTCGATCAGCTTGGGATATTGATCGTTGAGATCCGCGAACAGCGTCGTCCCCCAAAGACCTTGATATGCTCCTTTCCGCAAACCCCCGCACCAAGGAAGAGTTCCAAGCCTTGTCCACTCAGATCATTGAAATCGTCATTAAGCGACATCAGGACAAGCCTCTCTATCCGATGTTTGTCGAACATCACGTACGGCAATTGGCTGAACCGCTCAGGGATGTCGAGGTCCGCAAAGCAGCGAGTGGCCTAACCACGCTCGCAAACGAGAAGCAAAAGGAGCAACGAGACAAGGCGAGCGGGAAGAAGAAGCCAAAGTCGGCGGCTAAGCCAACCTTGGGCGCAGCAAAGGTGGCCAGCAAGTACGTGCATGCCTCCCTTTGTCGTCGTCTAGGCCACTCTCTTACAGACCACTAGGATCGACACCGAGGTTTACGACGAGGCATTAGATGACTTTGGAAACGGAGTCGATGATTTCATGTAGAACTCAGATTGTGTTGCTATAGTACGTGTTTGAACATTACATTTCGACTTTTGATGGAACACGAGAAGTACATGGACTACGTCTCGGCTCCGGGTCATCGCTCACGAGATCCATCATACTTGCGCGTCGTCATACAGTTTTCGCTGGTCGACGTTCGCATTCACTTATCAAACTCTTACCCACTGCCGCAGCCATCGCAAGGGGATTGTGGGAGCATTCTATGAAACACTTTACCTTGTTCGCTTGGGATGGCATCTCGACGTCATCATCGCTTTCTATTACTTGACTTTCCACCGTCTCGCTGGTGGTCGATGTTTGGCATGGACATTCCAACTGGCAGGTTCAAAGTACAAATGCAAATATCTAGATCACAGGCTTTTAGAATAGGCACTCATCTACATCCCGGGATCACCCCAGCACGTCCCCAACGCGACAACTCAAGGTCGCTTTTTTCATCTCTTACAATTCTCCCAATTCCCATGCCTCCAGAATACAACACATCTGCGTCTGCATCGACGCCAACGTCAAGTTCACGTCCACATACATATCGCGATCCCACATGCCCTGCAGCGCGTCACACACCCAATTCTGTGCGTTCCACGTCCAGTCGTGCCGCACCACCGGCGTGCCCCTCATCCGCCGCCACAGATGGTGCGCTCGATAGGGTGCGACGTACCCGACGACGTGGCTACCGCGCCAGTCCTCGCGCTGCTCGAGCCCCGCGAGTGGGACGTCGAAACGCGTCTCCATCGCGTACGTGTACGTGTCCCCGACGATCTCGTGCCAGTCGCCATAGTCCCCCGAGGTGCGGACGAGAATGGACCAGTGGAGGGGAAACGGGCGGCCGGGAGCGCGTTCGCCCCGCCAGAACTGGGCGACTTCGATCGGGTAGCAGCCCGGTGGGACTCGTACGGGTTCGAGCAAGGTCTGGAGGAGCAGCGAAGGGCGGGCGTGCATGGGGATGGGTGCAACAAGTGCTAAGAGGCCTTGTAAGATAGACGGACGCGCAATGACGGTCGAATGGAGGGACTCACTACGTACGGACATCGTTCTCGGGAAGTGGTAGGTCTTCGATATGTGAAGAGCAGGTAGGATATGATCGATCGAAACGAATGGTTCTTCGTCACCGTCTGCGCGACTGGCGTTTTATACCGCAGGATCGCCCATGCCTTCTGTGAACTCGGATGTGGACGTATGCTGCTCGCTACACCCCGCTACTGTTACGCCAATGCGATTGTTTTCTCGTACTTGCTATGGAACGCTTTGACGTTGCGATTGCGCGTGGTAACCGATTGTGGCGCGACACACTGGTGTGAGCCTGATAATGCAGCTTTCTGACGACATACCGATCTGATCATAGACGCGCTGATCATGCCACCGTCGATTCAAATCCGCAAAACCAACTTACCATCCAACGACACTCACGTACATTATCATTAGGGCTCATTGAGCGAGAAGTGAAATGCATGAAATACTGTATTAGGGTGCCCAAAAAGCGGGTTTGAGCCACTGGTTGGCCGGTACCGCGGAGAAGTGCGTACCGTTTTGAATTCAAAGCGCTTTTGACAACTGTCTAACTACGTTCTTCATGATTATGTGCGTCCTGTAGGGGCATCTTTGGGATATCATGCAAGGCGGATACTCTACTTCACGACCCGCCATCTTCTTCTGCGCCGCTACTCTCCTCGTCATCGCTAACGACGCCCACCAAACCCGCGCCACTCTTTTCCTTCAATACCCTGCCGGCCTCGGAGAGCTTCGACCCAAACGCTTTCCGCACACCAGCGTTTGCACCCACGTCCCAGATTTGAAGTCTTGCTTTCGATCCCGCTGCAGCGACCGTGAGCGGATCGTCCGGAGAGAACGTCGCAGAGAACACTTTGCCCTGTCGTTTTGCTCCCGCGTAAGTAGACGAGCGGAAAAGCGCATGACACGTACAATGTCGAGGTCTCTTGATGCGACCATGCTCACCGACGGCTTACCTCCCTCGGACTGGTGCACGTTCCAGACTTTGACGAGCTTGTCCGTGCCACCTGTCACGAGGCATCCGCGAATCAGTGGACTCACATCCAAGGCAGACGCAGCGCCGTCGTGTGCCGATATCGTGAACCGTGAAGGCGACGCCGCCTTCAGATCCGTTGGCAGCGTCCTCGCATCGAAATTGAGCACAAGACCATTTTCTAGTGATACCTACCGCTTCATCAGCGGCGCATATGAGTCCCGGGGGAAAAACGCACATAGAAAGCATGCGACTCCCAAGGATCCCATCTGAGCGCTTCCACGTCCGCTCCGAGTACGGCACCTACACCCGTATCGGGCGCCCTCGAATCGAATACGCGAACCGTCCGATCATAGCTACCAGAGAGTAACACTGTAGGCTCTTTCTCGTTCCACTGCACCGCCTGCACCTTGTCTTTGTGCAAACTGAAACTCCGTATTGCAGAAGCGCTCTCACCGCTTCCATCCGCATCGGGTGCCGGTGTGCGACTGAGATCCCATAGTTTGACCGTCCGATCGGCAGATGCAGAGGCAAGCATCTGTCTGTGCGTTCTATTCCACGACAGACCGAGCACAGCATCAACATGATAGGCATCCGACGTCGGTCTTGCCTTTGTTTTTTTGCGCTTCTTCTTCCCTGTGCCAGCTGGGACGGGTACATGCGCGGCCGTTTTGTCAGGTCGTCCGAGGACCATGTCAGGGAACATGCTCTCGACCACGTCCAGTGACCATATCTCAATCTCAGGGTCGAGCGTCCCGACTGCCACATAATTTCCAAATTTTGTAGTGTCGTCAGCGGGTTTGGACGAGGACGCAGGCGGAAAATCGAGCCATTCGAGGCAGAGAGGAAAGTTGGGTAGCATCAAGTCATGATGCACGTAGAGGTTTTCCTCAGTTTCGTCGTACACATAGACCTCCAGCTGGGATATTTCATCCTCGGTTTTGGCGGTGACGAGAAGGTTGTCTGTCGGCAAGATTTCCAATTCTTTGCGCTCATCGTCTTCATCGTCCTATAGACGCGCCTGAGCGGGAGTACTGTGACCTCGACAAGGGAACAGACCTCTTTGAGCGTGATGTATGGGTCATCCGCGTTATCGCGATAGAACGTCAACCCTTTGATATCCGTGAACGGACCGACCCCTTGTTGAAATGAACGACATCAGATCATATGAAAGAAAACGCGATATCCACGCCGGACAACCTTTTACACGTACCTTCTTCGTTGTCGTCGTCATCGTAATCATCCAAATGATATTCCGACATATCGTCCGTCTTCTTGGCCGATCCGATGGGCTTTGCCCCGTCTTTTCTTCCGTTCCCATCCTCATCCACGGCCATCGCATCGTCTTCCTCGCTTCCTCAATGACTTGGTCAATAACCCAGAAATCCACGCAGACGTTGGTGGCACTCACTCGATCCATTCGTCCTCGTGACTCTCGTCAGCACTATCACCAGGCTCGTGATCGTCGGCTTCGTCCCCCTCGGTACCTTTGCCCATTCTCTGTGCCGCTTCGTGCGCGCGTTCGAGTTCCTTGCGTGCATCCTCGAGCTCGATCCGGGCAAGCGTGCTGACGCGCTCCAACTCCTGCTCGTCAAGGACGTATTTGTGTGGTTGGCTCGCGGCGACGCCTCGTTTGATCCTAGAAAAAAATGTTGGTAAAATAGATTGGTATTCTGCTCTGGCTCACCATGACACGCAAGAGATCAAATTACTCATCGTCCCTCGTAGTCTGACTGCAGGAGAACTACTATCCATTACCCCCAGTTCGGCACCTACCCCCAGTTCGGCGTCACAAATTCGCACGGAACGTCGCACTACTATAGGCTACATAATTACTACTGAATTTATTTGGCAAGTACTCGGCGAGTGACAACTGGCGTGACAGAGGTCAACTGCACGATCTCAAAAACTACTGCATGGTTTTCACTCGTTCAACTTCACAGACACAAGTATGATATAGAAAGTAACATATGTACCATAAAATGACAAGAATGGTGTGTATTTTGTGTAGTGCCGAACTGGGGGTAGGTGCCGAACTGGGGGTAATGGATAGTATCTAGTGAAGCATTGCTTTTCTTCTACGGATTTTTCTAGGCAATAGTCACGTGACATCATTAGGTGCTGAATCTAACGACTCGAGAGGATGATAATCGAACGGTGGAATAGAAATAACTTAGATAACATAAAAAACCTCACTGAGCCCAATTTTATATCAAGCCTCCGCCCCCCATCTGTACCGTGTCCCATATAGCCCTGCCTACAGCGCTCCAGAGTTTATGCAGAACAGATCCCCCGCGAGCATCGAAGAGTCGCCGCTTTACTTGATCCGCAGCAGATGCCGGAGGTGGAGCTGCTCGTGCACGCCGTAGCCGGAAAATGAAAGACACAACTGGCAAGAGAAGGAACAGGATCGTCAACGCAGTGAGACGATTCGTTGTGAAGTATGTGCAAAGGGATTCCCTGATGGACGCCAGAGGCCCCAGAGACCGTCCTGTCGTAGTCACAACAGAGTTTGACGAACCACGAACGCGGCTGACACGCGGACTGGCACGTGTGGTGGATCGAGCACCCATCGAGTTTCGGCGAGTCAGTGTGACATCCGAAGAAGTAGACGTGGATGATCCTGAGCGTTGCCTCTGCTTGAGTTTTGAAGGTTTGACGTTGGCTCGGGTAAGAGGAACCGCCGTACGATTGGAAATAGTCGAGAGTGAAGAGCTGGAGGACGAAGCGGACGGCGCAGGCGAAGGAAACCGAAGGGGGCCAACTACAGGTGTTTGAGATGCTTTTTCTGCCAGGGCCCGTGCATGAATAGTTTCCAGCGATGTTTGGAACTCCTGTACACCATCATTAGTAAAGGAAGGACTAGGACGTCGATCAACTCACTGTCCGCTTGGTTGCTGGTAACTCCACTTCGTACGTCAGAAACTCCTTGGCGTACTCCCACTCCCCCATGCGTGGCAAGATGTGTAAACAATACAACTCTAGCACCTTCTCGTATGCTTCTCCTGTTGACGGAATGAAGTCGTACTGTCCACGATTGGACAGCCAACCCTCCGTTATTTCCCGACCGACATCCGGACAGTTCACCTTGAGGCTGGATGCAATGTGCGTAACCAGTACTTGGTGCGGAAGAAATGCGGAGGTAGGGGTTCGCGGCAACGAGCAAGGTGTAAAAAGGGAAAGCGAACGCGCGTGAGACGTCGTTACGAACGACTGAGGTGACTGCAGTAATAGTTCGCGCATTGCCACAGGCAGGGTAGCACGGTCCGGCGGCGAGGTGTATACAATGGACTCGATGGTTATGCGGAGGATGTCCCACTTGCGGCGATGAGAGTCGAATGCATCCGGCGCAGGTGCAACGGGTGGTTTCAGCATGGCAAAGGCCGAAGTAACCAAGGTAGTAGCGAGGACGACATCACGATGGAGAAATGCCTGAGCAGCCCTAGTATAGAGTGACTGCAGAGTTGCCTCCGCTGAGGACGAAGAATTCGAGAGGGGTGAGTCAAAGCCAGCCTTGAGGGGCAACAAGCCCTGCTCTGGCATCGTTGCATTTGTGGTCGTCGTCGTCCTCGCCGTCGACATTGGCCTCAATACGACTCCAGGCACTTGATTGTCTGCGGGGAAAGGCAAGCTTGAAGTACCGGCGTGGGAATTACGGTTAACCCTTCAAATTAGATAATCTTGGCCTGTAACTTATCTCATTGGCTGGTGCGCCGGAGGGCCTCGTCTCGCACTCACTCCCCCGCAACACCACGTACGTGCCCGCGACGAGCTTGAGCGCACGGAGCGCGTCGCTCAGCGACGCAAAATAAGACGGCCACTCTAAACCGGCGTCAAGAAACCCTGCGGACACGACGCCTCCAAAGCCTCCCCGCAAGCCAAAGGACGGCAGGAGGGTGAAGATGGTGAAGTACGGGTAAAGGATGTCGAGACGAGAATCGAAGGGATGTCCGTGCACTTAGGTTGACCATATCTAGTACTAAGTAACTATATAGCTTTCAACATCATTCGGTGCTTCTGTCAGTATCCAAGTCTCTTCAAGCGAGGCACCAGAATGGAGCTGCGGCGAAGAGCAAGCTTTAGCAGGAACTTCGAACCGAACTTTCAGGTCCCATGCAAGGTGCTGTTCCCGAACATGTCTAAGCATGTTATATCTCCTCATAGCACGGTCACAACCATTCCAACGACACGTGAGGATTGCACCTCGCGGACCCGTGATCCCATGGGACACGCGCAAGTGTTCAGCGAGTTCGGATCCACGGATGATGCAGCCACAGATTCCTTCGAGGGAGCTTGCCACCCAAGCACATTGATAAAGGCGATCCAATTCTCCTACCAAGGCAGGGTGTAGCGAGACTGGTAGGCTGCTAGGTTGGATCTAAGTACATGGAAATATCATCAGCCATGTATAACCCTCAACGGAGGAACCCGCAAACCTGGAGATATCTGGGATGAAGACGTAGCACATGCTGATGAATGAGCTGTCCGAGGGCTAAAGAATCATCCTCGTACTCGGGGGAAGACGTTCCCCCATTCCTTCTTATCGGCAGAAGATAAGAACTTGTTGGCAGACCCAACTGCCGCAACCAGTTCTCGCAAGCCATCTTCGTATCAGTATCTGAAGATTGCATAGACAGAGTGTGGTTGATGACTATTAGTGTCGGAAGAGTTCTTCTACGACGGCATGCGTCAAAGACGTCGCGGAATTGCTGCCAGACGACTGGATCATCCATTTCTGATGCATGCATACACCATACAACTTGAATAATGGGAGCCATCAAGTATAGATCCTCGTTGACTACCAGGTCGCATTCACTTCGGCTTGAAGAGACCTGGATAAACCAACTATCAATCACGGCCATGATTTGTTGTCCATCCATTGTCTTGGCGAAGCCCGGTGTATCCCAGATCTGTGATCGTAATACCCCAAAGGGTGGTGCTGCATAACTTGCTATCCGTGAGGTGCCTCCACTGTGGCTGTTGGGTACTTCAGCTGCACTGGATAAACCCTCCGGAATACGAGTAATCATATTGGAAAGGGAGCTCTTCCCAGCGCCTGACCCGCCTACGAAAAGTATATCCACAGGAACATATTTCTGAAACGAGACATTCGATTAGACTTAACCTATTACTACTAAGAGATAGAAGCGAAGATATTTTGTCCTCACCTTTCTAGGATCTGCGAAATTAAGGAATACAGAACAAAGGTTGCAGTCGACAGCCCAGCAGCTAGATCCATATTTACACTTCCCGTGGGTATGCTGTAGTGCAAGGTCGCCGTTGTTCATGACAGCATACATGTCGAGTTCCTGGAAAGCGAGCTGAACCAGTGTCGTTCCCTGACGGAGCAGAGCTCGAGAAGGCATCGGTACATTGTGTGAGTTCAAATGCCGTAGGACCGTAGTGTACCCTTGGGATATTGCGTGCAGCGCGACTCGGAGGACAAGTTGAAACGACTCGAGTGCTGAAAGATTACAGCCAACCTGAATAAATCTGCGCAGCACGGAAAGGAGGTCCTCTTCCGTCCACTCTAAGAGTTGGTCCTGATCCATATTGAACAGACAGTGGAGAAGTAAGCTCCTGTACTTTCCTTCACTTTCGAGTATCCACTCAGGAAATTCGTTACACTGAAGGAGCTTCGCGATGAGATGGGTATCATAGTGCACTTGACACTGCCGACAAAAGATCGCAGAAAACAGACGTGCGGGGACGATAGCCATCCAATCCATCAGAAAGAGGTCGAAGAATGAACTATCGCGAAGATAAAAAGCAACTTCAAGTGGTAATACTTCGTGAGGACTTTCAATGTCCAGACCAGCGCAGTCAACATTGATGCCTTCTGAGAGCAGAATCTCGGCGTGTATGAACTTTTCCAAGTGTATGCAATAGATGAGTGGGTTAGTCCCGTCGAAAACCTTGAAGGGTTCACGACGAAGGAATTCCCAAAGAAATGGCCCAGGGAGCGAAGCAATCAGGAAATAGACAATGAAATCGTGTTCGGGGCTTATTTGTGATAAAATGGGATGCCAATCCAGGTAAATTAGCTCGGAGTGAATACGAGCCCATTCGGCAGGATGACGTCGTATATCGGATCGAAGAACAACCACATCGTCCAAGACTTCGCCCGCTGATTGAAGATGCTTGAGATGATCAAAGCCGTGGAAGAACACATAATGGAGAAGTGGAGCCCGCAACATGGCCGAGGTAGTCCTTTGGCCAATGGAATGCAGCGATATGCCGTCCGAGTCCGAGTCTGAGTCTGAGTACGAGTACGAGTCCGAGTCCGAGTCCGAGTACAAACAATAATGGGGAAGTGGGGCCCGTAACATGGACCTTTGCTGAATGGAATGTGGCGCCGTGCTGTCCGAGTCCGAGTCTGAGTCAACGATAGAAGGTGAAGAACGGTTCATAAAGACGGCGGCATAACACATGCAAAGTTGTAACACTTGCGCATGAGCCGCTGGCAAATCGATGTGGTACTTTGGCAGATTTTTGCGGATAAGCGACCCTACAAGATACTCCTGCAAGATGGGTTGAATACCATGTGCCCCTTGCAGATACAAGGTCCCCGAACATAACCTACCTTGACTGAAAAATGGGAGAGATTAATGACGTCGTTCCCTTCGTTGTAGACCACGAGACTACCCAACGCATCCAACAACGCATGACCATGCACGGGAGCAAAATCGCGATCCAACTTTCGTCCCTTTATGTCAATCGCTAGTGCCTCGAGGACTTCAGTCAGTTGCAGGGGTCGCAGTGCTGCTACCATCCAGACCAATGTACGCTTGACAATATTTCCCTCGGATGACTGCGGATCTATTGCACAAAGAATTCTCTCGTATGTCTCTTCAAGTCCCGTTGGAAGGCAGATAAGTGCTTTCCGGATTTCTCTTGCAGTTGTACATTTCTTGAGGGTGTCGATTTGAAGCTGAACCCATCTGAACCTAGAAATTATATATAAGCAGAAAGAACAATCATGATAATATTGAATCGCACATTCCACCAGCTTGAGATTGTAATGTGAAACATATCTCACTCTTTAAAGTAGGATGGAGAATCCTTAACCGCCGATGTCCGTCAATCTCTCTCACAACATGCAACATGATATCCGCAGATACTGCTGCCACCATTATTTCCATAGAAATCGAGGAGAGCCTATGAAATCTGTCTTTAATGATCTGAAGTGGCCTGCTGGTCACGAACAGCCGCATTCCACCATCCGCCAAATCACATAGAGCGGTAAGGAGATTCTCAATATCGTGACATTCGTCCAATGCGTCAACGATGACAATGGGCTGTCGAGCGAAACGCCTTGTTATAAGAGACACCACGGAAGCAATACTTTTAGCATCTTTGAGGAGTGAAATTCCTTTGGTCTGACTGACAGCCATGCCATCAATCTGTTGTACAATGTCTTGGCCAGCGAGGTTACGGAGATTGCGCAGCAGCTGGGAGAGAATGGAATGTATTACAGCAGCAGCACTTGTCCTTGCTTCGTGCCTGAAATCGCAGTAAAAGAATGCGAGACATTCCCCTTCTTGTAGTGTTTTGCTAATCGCCTCGATTGCGAAAGCACTATGCAAAAGGTCAACCTCGACACAAAGGAGTATACAACAACATACGTCAACACTGTCTTTCCGGAACCAGCTACAACCATTCCTTCGTCAGGAAAAGCACAGGATTGACTATATACTGAATATCACACCTTTGCCTTGCAACCAAAGGAAGGAATCGTTGTTGTTCCTCCACTCCCTGTACTGATCTGTCTCAACTAGCCATGTGCATGTTCCAGGTTGATGACGAGAAATAACTTCTGCATGTTTTTCGTCGCAACTAAGGCCATCGAGCCATCGCGGGAGAGAGTCCGTTTTGTGCACTTAGAGAGGGTGGCTGCGTCAAGGCCAAAGATTCGTTGATTTAGAATCCACGTACTATCAATGCTCTCGTTATGATTCTGGCTCTCAGGGCGAGAGAGTTCAACTGCAGTTCCCTGTCTTTCAGGAGGAACAATGTATGAAATATTACTCTCTTGCACTTCCTTTCTGGCATGGATAATCCTGAGGTTTGGTTAGAGAACAACATCGTGAGAGGAACTCAGCGACCAACGCACGTAGTGTTCGTCCCTCCAAGCATAATATCCGATTGACCAATCCTTGAGACTCTGCCAGCGGCCACTCCTGGTTGGGGTCGAATATCTGCCTCGTAATTCCTGATTGATAGGTTAAGCATTTAATAATAGGTTCCTCAAGTTGGACGGTGGAATGCTGGAATGCTTACCAGACGTCTGCCATGACCAAGAAGTGAAAAAAACCTTTTCGGTCATCGAACAGCTTGATTGCATCATTGATTTTATCTTCAGGATACATGGACTGCATTGCATTATAAACTTGATTCCACCATGTCCTTTGAGTGAGATCCGGCCTCATCAACCTCTCCATGTCACTCAATATATGCAAGCACATATCCGGTTCTTTGCTATACAGCCAGTCTTCCAAACGGGGGTCTAGACAAGTGTCGTGCTCCAGGGATCTGGAAAGTATGGCCTGAGATGTCGTGACGATCTTGTCTAACCGAGTCCGGGCACCGACTGCCTGTAAGTTGCCGACGACATTTGCCTGACCAAGTGCAGTGTGGAGTTTCTTGGAAACGCTTGCGATGTCAATCAGTGTTTTGTGAACATTTTCACGCTGAAGAGACCTAGAATCCATGGATAACGTCAAGGAGTGCAAGCGCTAAGTCCCATGCCGGAGGTGCCCACGACTCGAACGACTTGTTACTGGACGGCAATCCCCGAGCAAGCGCCAGTCTGTATGCACGAGAGTATGTACATAAAATTGCGTAGTACAAACGTACAAACATGATACATGTAGAACTCCCACTGGCACAAAATCATCTCTTCTAGCAGCCTCCAGGTTCATGGGCTCCAGCAGAAGCGGTACCTCCCTCACGAAGGACAAACCAGTCAAAGCGAGACCCTCCGAGCACAGTGGGAAGCCCAGGTGCGAGTACACCCATGGGTTGTTCTTGAGGACGGGAACGCGGACAAGGATGCGGAAGAGCTTGGCCAAGCCCGAACTTTTGTGTCCTCGAAATTGTTCAAGAGTTTGTTTTTTCGCACAGTTGCCCATTTTATGTTTTGCTGTACAGGTCTTTGTAAGCAACTCTCACGCTCGTATTCGTCGATCGGAAGAAGTATGATGTAACCTTTGGTTTCTGATTTTCACGTTCAGTATTATCTGGTTAGTGCAAAATTGATCTTTCTCCATATCAGTAGGACATTGGTACGTGTAGCAACGTCGGTCATTTTCCCTTGGTCGTCTGGATAGACATCCCATAAAATAGTACATCGGGCAGTCAGTGAAGGTGAAGGTAATGACCCTTGGAGCTTGAGGTCTAACGATGGTAAGCCAATTTTTTCGAGTCTTAGAAGAAGTATCTCCCCAAGAGCCCTGCTTGCCCACCCTTCCAACAAAACGTATGGTGGTCTGCAGTATTCATGATCTGGATGGGCCGGATGTTTTAACCACGAGGCGTCCGCAGTTTAAATATGCGGCCTTTTGTGCCGCGGAGAATGCTGGATTTCATCTACAGTATTCTTTCAGCTCCTTTCATTTACAACCCCGGTTACCATTGACCTACATTCTTGTCAACATCCAAATATCCACTGTTCCCGAACCGGTCGGAGGCTCCCGGACCTGGATCATCGCTGTTGCTATACAACTCCCAACATGCCTGTCAGATCCGTGAAGAGTTACCGTATTCAAGACCCTGTGGACATGGTCAGATGCCGAGTCCACCGAGGGAATGGATCGGAGTGGGCATACGTTGTGACATGGCAGACATCTGTTGTAGTTAGCCCGACGCTTTGACGAGGTATGAGGTATAAATGCAGTCGACTCTTACAGCAAGACCACTAACCCTGTTGTTCATTTCCATCCACCATGGTCCACTCGAATGCATATCCTCACCCCCTGCCATTCCCGAATGAGGGCCAGATATCTTCGTATTCCTCTCTTGCAAACGCGCTCGGCACAGATACTGAACACGCGAGTCGACAGGGGCGAAGGCATCGTCCAGCAAAGTGCGATGCGGTCACCAACACCCTGGCCATCTACTCCGACGGGCCACCTGTCAACAACCCGTCCTATCCGTATCCGGCGCGCAACGTCTTGAATCCTGGTACATATCCTGCGAGAACAGCGTTGTCGATGGCCAATGGAAGGCACTCAAGCAATGCAAGCATGTTACCGGGTGAGAGCAACGATCAAAAGGGTCTGACGAGTTTTCTATCGCGGTACGACCGTCTGCCACAGCAATTTCCTGCGGAGCCGTGCCAATCTGGGCCCGAATTTTCTACGATCCACTTCCGGCGCAACAGGAGTAGTGAGCCCTACTCACTCCGAGATCTATTGACCATGAGAACTATGCCAGATCTTGTGGCCGGAGATATGCCCATATTCATAGAGAGCCCTGATCGCATGATTAAAATCAAACTAAATGTATGACTTCCGCATCTTTGCTCAAACGGCGTACTCACTACATACTTTAGTGGCCGGGCTATTCACGCTATCCATTTGAGAAACGAGTACCTATCAAACGCGGTGCTCCTCTTACGCGAACCTTGTTGCTAATGGCGCTCGCGTACCACATAGAAGAATTCGTAAGATGGATCCAGGTATGCTTCTTGCCCGTGCGGGATGCGGTCTTGATCAGTACTGAGTGCCCCCTCCGTAGAAAGAACGTGTCATTGTTGAACCAGGCCAAGAACGTTGGGCTGTTACGGGAGCGCTGAGTGGCACTTCAGCGACGTGGGAAGACTGCGTCATCACCTGTCTGCAACACCTAACGGGCAGTACTTGGCAGCCAGAAATTTATTTGA
The DNA here is from genome assembly GCA_038090015.1 of Leccinellum albellum. Lineage (NCBI taxonomy): Eukaryota > Fungi > Basidiomycota > Agaricomycetes > Boletales > Boletaceae > Leccinellum > Leccinellum albellum. The sequence goes on from JBBPLX010000028.1 coordinate 21,564, forward strand.
GAGGATGATGACCACCACACAGCAACTTCGTAAGTATATGAGTCGCTTCAAGCGCGTATGAATAGAATTTGTTGTAAAACAAACCTGCATAATTTGTACACACCTGCCAATCTGACATGGAAAGTTTCAAAGGCACCAGATCTCTTATTTGCGCATCATGCAGCGGAGAGCATCAACGAGCGATGGATGGCAAAATAGGTACTGGATCGACTTAGAGTTGCACCTCTCTAATGCCGTCTGAGGGGCTCTCAAAGGATATCTCTGCCGCAAGTCGTGAAATCTCCGAGAACGCTGCTTTGAGAGAATCCAAGTCTGCGTCGAGGCTCTCGGCGCGGTTTTTCATCTAGTATCGGCAAGTTAGAACGCGCACGACAGAAAGTGTAGTTATGAGTACCGCTGCGATAGTGTCGCTTGCAGCAATTAGCTCATGATGATGTCCGTATATGAGAGATTGTCGCTCGGTATCTAGTTGCCGTATCTCTGTTCACCGTCTCAGCATCTCAGCGTAATGCGAAAGTAGGATCCCACCTGCAAGAAATTCATTCTCACGCTTCAGTAAGGAAGGGAGAGACGACGTCGTGATTAGCTGGTCGTAATACGACTTGGCGTCGAAAGCGGGCGAGTCTGATAAGCGCGATGTTAGTAATAACAATCAGAACAGGGTGACGTGCAAACATGCCCATGTTCATCGGATCATTATTCTTCCCTGGAATTGGTGGTGGAGGTCCTATTCCAAGACCATAATGCTTCCTTAGGAGGTCCATTGCGCGCGTCTTTGACGCTGACGCGGGCGGTGTGAGCGTTCCTTGAGGAGCCGACTGTCCGAGCCCGGAATTTGAACGGCGGGGAAGGGGAGCTGGAGGACTCGTCGAGCGGAGTGGGGAAAAGGCTGTTCGCTGCATCGATTGCCTTGGCTGCATCGTCGCGAGGACAGGGACATTGATACGTTGGTGCAGTGTTTATTGGGGGTGCTGCGATCACGTGCTTTGACGCGTTATACACCATGACGCACTCGGTCTCGCGTCAGACACCCATGGCCGTCAACGATTGGTTGGTCGCGGACAGCGAAGAGGAGGATGAATTCCCTCCGTTGTTTCCAGTAGTTGGCCTCGAGGCTAGTAATTTGGCTTCTGAAAGTGAGTGGTCGCATCCGCTACCCGTCTCGCGAGAACTCATCATCGACAAGCCTCAGCAATTCAGACAGCCGCCTTTACCCCGGATCAACCGCGTACCCCTCAGCGGAGTCGTCTTTCACCGTTTCTATTGGAAGACGGGTCCCTCTTTACCCCACCACAACTTCCACGGGTTGGGACAGACTCTACCATTGGTAACTTCACCAGCATACCTTCAGCATCTGGTCCTCCATCTGTGTTGGCCCCCAAACCACGGCCTAGGCCGCGGCCAGTGATGAAGAAAAAAGCCCCAAATTCTCCTCGTAATTTAGATGTAGCAGGAACCTCCTTTTCGCATATCAGCGACCCACCCACATCCGCGACGAAGCAAACCAATGATAGCATATATTCTGCAACAGTCACGTCGATCGACTTTCCAGATGTGGTCGAAGATCCATACTCTTCATTTGATATCGCGGAGCGCGCCAAGATGCGTTCAAGGAAGTCACAGAAGGCGAAGAAACGCATAGAACCTCCGGTCGAAATAAATGACGTTATTGAACTGACATCGGACGAGGACGAGCTTACTTTGAAACCCACGAAGCGCCAGAAGAAGCAGGGGAATCCACCTTCGGAACCCAAAGCTGCAACAAGGCCCCGGCCAAAGCCCACATTGAAGGTCAAACGAGCGCCTGTATTGCCAAACGGGTCGCCCTCGAATGGAACCGCGTTACAGGATACTCCAGCACCACCCGCACAGCGTGCATCCTCACCTTGGCAGCCTGAGTTAACCCTACCTACTGTCCCGCCTTCAACGCCACCGCAAAATCGCGAGCCCACGCCCCCTTCCTCTCCACCAGTAACTATCACTCGGAAACGCAGGAGGATCCGTCCCTCTATACCCAATGATGAGGATGAAATGGATGACATTGGCGGCCTTCCCACCGGAGACTCTTCGTCGAACCCAGTCCCCCCACCATTCTTTGATCCTTCATCATCATCCTTGCCCACAGATTCTGGAGTCGAAATTCCCCTCGAACCAGTCAGTAGTCGAGGCAAAAGGAAACAGACATCATCAAACAAAAAGGCAACCAAGACACAGCATAAAGGAAGGAAGGGAAAAAAGATGCTCGATGCCACTGACGAAGCGGTCGACGAATATACAAGGGACCAGGTGCCTCATAGCTCAGTTCTTCCCGACATCCCCAGCTTTGCAGACGAACACCACTCTCCAGAGACTGGACAGGAAAACCAGCTATTAGATGACCTCACCCCCCAAAAACGAGACCCGCCACTCGAGCACACACCGGCCACCTCTCTCCAAGTTCGTAGCACGTCAATCAAACCCAAGCCGACCCCTATGACAGACCTCATTCGGCGTGTAAACTCACAACCGTGTTCGCCCTTTCCTAACGCGACCCGAACATATTCACCTTTTATAAAATCTTCCCGAACAATGCTCTCGAGGATTGCTCCCCTTCACCCAAATCGTCGAACACCCCCGCCCCCACCTCCCCGCCCGCCACCTCCAAAAAAGAGCAAGAAACAACTCGAGATGGAAGAGAGGATCGAAGAGGAATTGTCAGAGACAGTGGAAGGATGGTCTTGTCTTACGGATGAGGAGAGAAAGGCTCTACGAAAGGCAAGGATCGATGCCGAACTGGGTTATGAATAGTAAAGGTCCTGACAACTTTGTCTCTCACGCCGTGAGGCTCTCAAACATCTGGACACTGTTGAGGTTAGCTCGCGTTACAATACCTAATGATCTGTATTGATTTTCCTTGCAACAACGTAGTAATGGCATGCAACATATAGATGACTCAGTGAACTGCGTAACATACGTCATTCATTGCTTCGTGATGATAGACCCACTTTCGACATGCTACCTAACAAGACTCGGAGATGAGTGTTAGAATTCTATCCCTGCAATCCTTTACTCTCTGGTCATCCAGCCTCCTAAATTCAGGAACACCTTCGATCATGCTCGCACCCGGGAATTCCCTAAACACACCCCTGGCCTTAGCCTCGCACGTCTCTTTCCACGTAGAACCTTGCAAATCCCCTCCCCGCAATCGTGTTACCACCACTGCCACCTTCATCCTTTCGGGTAAACTTGCGAAAATGTTGTCATAAATACTCCAGTGATCACTGTTGCCGATCTTCTTTGCGTCAACGCAGAGCAGAACGAGGTCGGGATTTTTGTCGTGCAAAAGTTTCTTCAATTTCCGTTCGGCGGCATCGAACCCGAGCATCTGGCCCACCCAAGCGAGCGAGCCTTTTTCCAGCTCCTTTCCCTCGTTGAGCCCCCTCGTGTCCCAGATACAATATGTGGTATCCGCTTGTACCACCTTGTACTCCATGGCTTTGGTAGTGCACGGTTTAACGCCATTGTCCACTTGAGCGACTTCCTTGCCTGTGAGCACGTTCGCTATACTGCTCTTGCCGACCCCGGTCACGCCGATCAAGGCGACATGGATAGTGCGTTGGTCAGAACCCTTCAGGCGTGGATTAGAGTCGACAAATCCCGAGGATCGACCAGCGCTAGTCACGGGACTCACAGACATCTTCTAACTTCAGTGACAGTCTTCGCGGAATGCTGTGATCGGTGCGATGCGCACGTCTAGGATTGAGTTCGCCACGTGTGTTTTGAAGCATGGTACATGCACCTCGGCATACGGCGAGCTGGAGGGGGCTGGCTATGGAAATATTGTCTTGATTGGTGTGGTCACTGATGAGTACAGCCTTCCCTTACCGCTTAGGGACACCCAGCAACTCGAGATCGCACTTCACATAAGTAGAGTATTTAATGAGGTACGAAAAGTGCAACGACGTTCTCGCCTAAATACTTTCATCGATCTAACCGACATTGTGTGGGAATTAGAATAGTCAAGTTCTACCAAAAACACGAAAGATGAGATCCTTGAGAGCCTGAGAGTCTTCCTCATACTCCGGCGAGGATATATCTCGGTATTTTCGTACGGCCAACAACAGATCACGGGTATTATCAAGCGCGATCCCCAGATCCAATTTTCCGAGCTGATCCTTGCACCTCCTATCCCACTCCGTTGCGAAGGCCGGGGTCATTTGGGTGATAACGATCACCGGTTTGACCTTCCTGTCGCAGTAGTGGACATAAACCTTGCGAAAGTGCTGCCAGTGGTATGGGATATCTATCTTCCAGGCATGGATGCACCACATGAGAATGATGGTAGAAGTCGATTGCAAGCTTTCCGTATCGTCCAGATCGTGGACGCGCTCTCGACAGATAGCCCTAAGATCGCGGTCATCCGAACGTCTGAAGAACATGTTGAAACCCTGCTGACGAAGCCAATTGGCGGCGGCGTCCATAAGACCTGGGTGATCCACCGCTTCATCGAGGCCCCGTGTGTCCCAGAGCTTGCATTGCAAGGTCATCCCATCACTTTCCAACGATGCCGCATGCTCCGTCGTCTCCACGGGACATGGCCGAACGCCGTTCGATACTTTGGCTGCTCTTGATGAGCTATCGGCGGCACCGGTGATCATGTTGATTAGGGTGCTCCTTCCTACGCCAGTTTGACCAACTAGTAGGATATTGACGTTGTATGTTCCTTTCGCTGTAGTAGTCTGCTAAAGTAGAAGTATGTTAGTTTGAAACATCGAGAAGCCCCGTTACTTACATGCGTGGGTTCCATGCCGGCTTCATCGGGTTGCATCTTGGATGTGAGACGTAGTCAAGGGTATTACCAACGAACGCCACTTTACAAACGCCAGAGTTCTCGGGAACACGAGGCAGGGGCTCACAGATATGTATATCACTGCACTTATTATTGCCAAGAACAAGAAGGGAACGACAAGTCAAGAAATAGGTGGATTACCATCGAAAGTCCGACGTTGGGCCTTGGCCCGCCGCTGCTACTCCCCACTGTTTCCGCGCTTTGAGTTGGACGTTGCTTGGAAATTGGAGTGGGTCTTGTCAAAACGTGCGTGGATCCCTGTGCCCAAATGTTACGGCCATCACTCACTGACACGTGGCACATTGGTACACGATGAACTAACCACCGCTGAATGGGCGATTTTGAGGTATCCTGACGACTGAGCGAACTGGCGCAACCTCTCATATATCGATCTACTTAGTCTGGTCACCGCACGGCGACCAGAGCGGCAGCTTGAGGTACGGTGACCGGCGGGGCTCGGCGGCGATGCTCATGCAGGGTTTGCTATGATTGGGTTGCTGAGTTCAACCGTGTAGTCAGTCCAGAAGTACCTTGCGAGTTTCACACGCCCAATGTATCAGTTCTTCAAAATTCTAATAACAATATACAACAGCGCCTAGTGTGCGCTGTGCAGGCTATCTAAACGAGACAAAGTAAGCGAGATCCATGTTGTAACATCACTAGCAAATTGAATCAGAAATAAGTTTCAAAATATTGTACCTGCAATCTTTCATATCCTCAGGTCTTTGGTGGAATATCGGGACAGCTTCTATAGACCCCTCCAAGTTAGGAGAGCTTCTTGCTACTTCCTTCGCCTTGAGCATGCACGCATTTCTCCAATCCATCCTGCAGGTCTCCTGGTCCAGCTTCGTCACCACCACCACGATCTTGATCTTCCTCTTGCAGAATTTCTTGTATACCTTGCCATAATTCTTCCACTGAGAGTGACCCCATATATCCTTCGCCTCGATGCAAAAAAGTACGACGTTGATTGCAGGATCGTTTCCGCATAGAAAGGTCTGGAGCTTCCGATCTTCACTGGAACGCATTCTGAGGAGTATGAGAAAACGAGCAAGGGGACTCGTCACTTCCTTCTCCCGTGGTTCGTTTAAGCCCCTAGTATCCCATAGCGTGAATCTAGTTTCCTCAAATTCTGTGTCATAGGGATGCCGTTCGGTGGTACACGGCTCGGCGTCGTTGTTGACTTTGGCGCAATATGACCCAACGAGCACATTCACTAATGTACTCTTCCCCACTCCAGTCACTCCGACGAGGGCGACGTGCTTGATGGATGTTTTCTGTCATTCGATGATGTTCAGAACGAAGAGTTCAGAGCAGGAAACGCGCCAGACCTTTGATGGCATCGTCTGTGCACGACGTAAAAACATTAACACGAGCAAGTGTAAGTTGACAAGGTGAGCATCATTTTCGAGAGCTCAAGGCTGTTTGATATACTTACGAACCCTCAGGCAACTCGTGGCTGACCGTCAGGCCTTCAGGCATCCCCGTGGTTTTGCCACGATGTACGCCACAGCCTGAGCCCACCCGCTTTGCCGACACCCCACCCAGTTTCGCCTGAAATCCCAGGAATGGTCGTCACCCATGTCACGTTATTAAAGTAATTTGTGGTGGTAGGCAAAACAATTGTAGCTACCGGGAGCAAGAAAGATGTACTTAGACTGGATCTGCAGTCTGCTTCCCGATATCGACTTCCACTTTGGCGAGTTCAGAGACGAGAGCCTTGAGAGCTTTGGAGTCTTCTTCGTAGCCAATGGAGGGCTGTTTTTGGTAGTTCCGCACCCTTACTAGCCGAACATCCATATCCCCGAGCTGTCCACGACACTTCTCTTCCCAGTGAGTTATCTTCGGATGCATTCGAGTGACCACTATCACAGGTATGACCTTTTCCTTGCAATACCCCACATACACCCTGCGGAAATCCACCCAAGGGACCGGGATGCCAATTTTTCCGGCGTCTACGCACCACACAAGAATTGGTTTAACCCGTTTGTCTATATGGCTCCGGAGGGTTTCCTGCAATTCATGCTCTTGTTCATCCCTCGACTGGAAGATTCGTTCCAACATGTCCACTACCTTAGCCATCAGGCCTCGGTTGTCGGACTTCTCCACAGCTTCATTAAGGCCCCGCGTATCCCAGAGTCGACACTGCACGTTCGGCTCCAGTAACACTGGATAGGAGGTAGTCCGTCCGGTACACGGGCGGGCATCTGTGGACACCTGGGCCGCTCTTTCGTCGGTATCATAGACACCCATGATCATATTGATCAGGGAGCTTTTCCCAACGCCTGTCTGGCCAACAAAGAAAACATCGACTTCCGGGTTGGAATGCTAACAGGATCAACCGTATTTATGTAAAAGATTCCCAAACAACAAAGCCGGAGACTCACGTTTTCTTGCTCTCCCATTCTGGTTGTTGTGGACAGGACGTGCTGGGCAGCGGATATAGACTGGCGTCCACGAGATCAATGCGGGAGTCAAGGGTAAGTATGAAGCAGATTCGACGCTGTAGCGTCTCGAGAATGCAAGATTGTCGCTCGTTATCAGTGATGTACGAGGAAGATTCATATCAGTACTTGATCGTGGTAGTATCTGCCCACATATTCATATTGAGTTATGGTTCCACTACGGGTCTGGTTATTTAAAGATCATGGTTCTTCAGGAAACGGATGAGCGCTTCTGCACGGATTAAATCACCATAGGGCTTCGTTGAACTCTCGATGACGGTAGAGCAATCGTGACCAGCAATCCAGACGCGCCCGACTCGGTCACGGCTCGTGGTGGTCACTGGCAGCGTACAAAGTGGCTGTGCAAACGGTCAACCGCTCCGTTCCTGGTACCTTTGTAACCTTTGCTATTCCCGACCCCTCGATATCATTGGCAGCTCAATATCAACGTCAAACTATCCAGATACATTGGGACGCAAAAATGGCTTTAAATTATCTTGCAAGCACTCTCGATACTCTGAAAGACCAAGCCAAAGACGCAATCTGGGCACTCTCTTCGTGTCTCTGTCAACAATCTGCCAAGATTAAGATTAATGGTCGAACATGTTAGTATACGGTGGTCACGCTTCAGCATTGTTTTTTTTACCATTTGGCTGGCTCGTTGACAATGCTTCACGAATAGTCAACATCATCAAGGTTCTTGGTGAAGGCGGATTCTCGTTCGTATACCTTGCTCAGGATGAAACTAGTGGGGTGAGTCTTTGCCAGCAAACCTACTTGATATCCCTACATGCCTTCTTGCAGAGGCAATTTGCTCTAAAAAAGATAAGATGCCCTACGGGCTCGGAGGGCGTAAAAGAGGCCATGCTGGAGGTTGAGGCATACCGGCGCTTCAAGTGAGCGAACATTTAATTATTATTCGTGGTTTCCATGTTGATATGACTTCAGACATCCGAACATCATACGCATATTGGTAAGGTTTACTGTGCATTCAACAATGCTAGGCCATTTGCTGAGACTTCATTAGGACTCTGCGGTTGTCCAGGACCCCGAGGGTGAAGGTCAGATTGTATACCTTTTTCTACCCCTATACAAGGTTCGCCTGTGTCGAAGCTACCGTCTGGTTTTTCTAACACGCAGTCAAGCGTGGAAACGTCCAGGATGCCATTAACGCAAATGTTGTCAACGGCAAACAGTTCTCAGAAAGAGATATGGTTCGCATATTCAAGGGTACATGCGAAGCCGTTCGTGCTTTACATGATTACCACACGACACCGCAATCCCGGCAAGCACCTGTGCCGTCTGCCTCGCAAACACATCATTCGAACGACAATCACTCTGATGATGAGGAGGGAGATGAACTACTATCACATCCCCAAGGTAACGGTGACTCGGCTGTTAACATACCTCTTGTGAAGAAGCACCGAACCGATATGGGGGATGGTGTATTCGATGAGGAGGAGGTTTCAAAAATCCCAGATCTACCAAATGGAAATTCAGAATCAGGGAAGAGTGAGCCATATGCTCATAGAGATATTAAACCCGGGTGAGCCTCTCAGTAACCCTGACTGTCTCTTGATTGAGGTATTTGCGTTTAGGAACGTCATGATCGCTGACGACGGCGTGACGCCGATACTGATGGACTTTGGCAGTGCGATGAAAGCCAGAATACGTATAGAGACGAGATCGCAAGCGTTGCTACAACAAGTAAGGCATCCAGCTAGTTGTCTTGCGAGGACTTATTGGCGTCGTTGCAGGACATTGCGGCTGAGCGAAGTACAATGGCTTACAGGGCACCAGAGCTGTTCGATGTCAAAACAGGCGTGTCACTGGACGAAAAAGTTGATATTTGGGTATGGTTCTCTCCTTTGAGAGATTTAATCATGGGCTCAAGTCACCAGTCACTCGGCTGCACACTTTTCGCTATGGCATATTCACATTCACCATTTGAGAATACCCAAACCACGGAACAGGGTGGATCTATCGCTATGGCTGTTCTGAATGCGCAGTATAAGCATCCAAATTCAGCGTATTCTCAGGGCGTGAAAGACCTCATCGACAACATGCTGAAGGTGAATCCCAAAGACCGGCCTAGTATTCATCAGGTGTGTGCTATTATGTTGACCAACTACAACTTGAGCTCAAATGTACGTGGTTACAGGTCATCCAGTTGACTGACAGGGTATTGCAATCATTGTTATAGATCAACCCAACGGCCATCATCTTCGAGGACTCTTCCCTTTTAGCCGTACATTTTGCTATTGGAGCTATCTATGCAATCTACGTCCGTCGCAGGTTGAACGGCCATCATGCTATCATGATCGACTGTCTTTCTTTGTGTCTTTGTGTCTGGACTTGGAAGCTGACTTTTTACTGTCGTTTGAAACCTTGGCGCGTGAAGGGGACTTCGCTGTCGCGTTCAGCTTCTGCCTTTTCCGAGGTTTTTCTGACTGTATTTTTGACGCTGGCGAGCGCTTCGAGTCTACGCTCGATGGACCATCATCTTTTGTTTCATCAGTCGTCAAGAGTTTTTTCTGCGCCTTCTTTTCCATCGCTCTCGCCTTAAGATTTTTGTGATGTTTCCTCTTTTCACGCAGAGCCGCCAGTTTGACTTGCTGTGAGGTACACTGTTAGAATATCACTCTGCGATCAATGGAATACTTACACTTTTCAATGCCCGCTTCGATAGGCTCTGCGACTCTGCGCTTTGCGTGTTAAATACAGAACTGATTGATCTGACGAGTTCCCAAGCATTGCTACGCGGGTCTGCATCAGCAGAGAGCCCTCTGAAATGTTCGAAACGTCGCATGTGCACCTGCATAAAATCAGCATTCAATGAAACTCTGTTCACGGGATTCCTAGGGGATCGGCGTACGTTTGAATTCTTGTGTGCAGCGGCCATTCCTGCGTTCTTTATGAGCTTTCCTTTGCATAATACGCACCCATAAACAGTTGGGTTCAAGGAAATAAGGTAGACTGGATCCTTCAGAGCCTCAGCGACCGATATTGGCTCTTCGTCGATGCGTTCATCCCCAGACGCTGTATCCTCCTCTTGGTCATTATCTTCCTGAATGTCACCTCCGTCGGAGTCATCAGATTCATCCGAATCTGTGTCATTCAAACCCATTATTTCTTTCATGTCATCGTCCAGGCCAAGCTCTTTTTCTTCTTCCTGCCTCTTTCGTTTTCTTTCCACCCGTTTGAACATTGGACAGAACGGAGGCGGTGATGGATGGACTGATCGAGATGTACAGCCACCGGCTCGCTCGCGTTTTCCTTCCGTTCATGCATCGTCGCGGTGCCCAACTGCTTGGGTTCAGAGACGTTAAGCCCAGTCATATCCTTCAAAGATGCCTTCGTCAACAAGCAAGGTCCATCTCAGATTCGTCTCTAAATTCAGATAGCTATGTTTCTCGAGGCTCTTGCCGCTTCCGTGATGAAGAGAAACAAGTCATGAAAATTACGGAACAGCTCCTCAACGCAGCTTCTAGGTCCCGGATACTACCCACGTCAGGGTGGAAACACAAGAGGTCGCTGAGAGGAGAGGAGAAGCGACTCGAGAAGGATGTCCTTGCTGGTGGAAAACCACGTAGACCGCCGACGAAACAACTGGCTGCATGGCAGGATGCCACAGTAAACTCTGCTCCGGGGCTGGACGAGGCAGATGAACCCCATGCGAGCGACATGCCGGCCCTCGGTACATACGTCGACATTCGGAGGTATGTGACGAATGGTCCACACACTTATAGCTCCCTTACCGTACCCAAGGGGGTTGACCTCTGCATCGGGAATTGTACTCGGTCATGCCCTGGTGGATAACCGCAACTACGTTCTCACCCTTTCCCTCTCTGGGGACGTGCTCACCCACTATGTCGCCGACGTCTTTTTTGAAATTGCAAATATGGTCCCTCGGGACCTCGCGGAAAGGGCTGGCATCGACCCCTCGCCAACGCGCAAGACGGAAATCAGTGCGCGAGTGGAGATTCTTAGGCGGCTTCGAGAAGTCGAACAACAGGTCACCCGAGCCTACTGTGCCATTGGCAGCCGGAACGTCGCCCTCTACCCTCTCGTTAGGTCTCCGGATTCCAATGAATGGTCGATGGTCACCATATCGCGAGCGGCCAAACTCGTGTCTGACCCCCACAATTTGGATCATTACAGCTTGCTGGCGACGCACCGCTATCTCATGGGTCATACAGTCGAGTTTGTTCCGCACTACACTTCTCATCGTGCGGTTCAGGTATGGGCCGTCCGACCTCAGTCGCATGTGAACAAACTAGTTGCCGTCAGAGACATGGTTCGCCAATCGAGTCCCTCTATCGATTCCTTCGTATCCAAGGCTCGTTTAATTATGGCTGCCAATAGGAAGCGTTCTACGGAGTCCTGGAACGAGCCCCCGAGCCAGGAATTGAACACGGATATCCGGTATACACAAGACGATCGCCTGATCATTGATGTACTACATCACTCTCTCCACCGTCGTCGCTATATTCGCTCTGACCCCTATTCCCCCATCGTGTCGACAATCCTCAAGAAATTGGAGGTAGCTGAAGTAATCGACACGCCAGTACTATATCAAGTCTTGGTTGACTTGGGTCACTTGGCTCCATGGGATGATTTAGGATCAAGATGGTCGGAACTTGGCCTGGATCACGCCCCAGAAGAAAAGTCAGTGAAGGTCATCAACGAGGATCGGATAATTCAACAGAACCTGACTAAAGTGACCCAGGATAATGCGCAATGCAACACTCCACTCGGCCCTGAGGATCTCTACCCCTGCGATCCCGTTGAGCATCTGCGACATGATTTTGGGAATCTGCCTGTTTATGTTGTCGATGATGTTGGCGCCGAGGAGCTAGACGATGGACTGTCGATCGAATCCGTACCTTCGGAACCCGGTGCGGCGTGGATCCATGTTCACGTTGCAGATCCCACAGCTATCATACCTCCCACGCATGTCTTCGCGCAAGAGGCACGGAAGATGGGGTTCACCGCATATTTCACCCATAGAACATGGCCCATGCTTCCGAAATCTTTAACGCTGTCAAAAATGAGTTTGGGTGCAAACTCAAGCTCCGGGCATCCGGAACGTGTGCTCACGTTTAGCTTCAAACTCGACCCCAGTGGAAACATGGTGGATTACGATGTTCGAGCAGCATTAGTCCGAAACATCATCACGATAGATTATGATAACGTGGATCACCTCCTAGGGTCAGTCAGAAGCTACGAATCCTTTCGTCCTTTTGATCTTCCTGGCTGTTCTTCCACCTTTCCGGTACCGAGTCTCGGCTCCGAGCATGTCGACAACCTGCGTCTCATCACTGAGGCAATCTCGCGACATAAGCAACGCAATCTAAACTCCAGCAATTACTTTTACACTGCTCTGCCCAAAGCTAGGATCACTATCAGCCCCAAACCTTTGATCGGCACTTCTCTGGACTGTTCTGATCCTTATCGTTTCCGCGGTTTCCCAACGTTGACCTATGAGGTCGTTGGGCAGCAAATGCAAAGTTCTGGAGCGCGCATGATCATCTCAGAATGTATGAAAGCTGCGTGTCGGGTGGCTTCTCGTTGGTCTTCCGACCACGGAGTCCCGATGCTGAGAAGAGCATCCAAACCGCCCATATGTCTTGGGGATCCGCGAGCTGTCCAGAAGCTGCTGGAGATGCGAGACTCGGATGGCCACGTCGATTTCTATGCTGTCCAAAAGTCGAAGTTGTTCATTCCCCCGGTCGAACACACGCTCGAGCCTGCGATGCACTGGAGCATGGGGATTCCAGACCGGGAGGGCTACATCCGTGTTACGTCACCGCTCCGGCGATACAACGATCTTGTAGCTCATTGGCAGATCAAGCATGCACTGCTCAACCCTGGGAGAAACACGTCACTATTCTCGCCGGCATGGTTGGAGGAGTATGCACCCGAGATTAAAAAGAAAGAAAAAGAATACAAGCGGGTGGAGAGACTCGACGTTGATTTCTGGTGCCATTTGTATCTCAAACGTTTCATAGAAGACCCCCATGCAGCGACCGATCGCCACGATCCACTGCGGTTCCTCCAAGCAACCATTTCTGGGGCGCGTCTCGATGGGACTGGTGTGGCCAGCTCCTTCGTCTGCCATGTACCTTCGCTAGGTTTCTTTGGAATATTACCTGCACCGCCGAGCGGCATGCTTGGATTGGGCGACGTTGTCAAGGTCAGGGTAAAGTCTGTTGAGCTGGGTCCACAGCCTCGGCTCCACCTAACGCTTAGGGAGGGATAGCGAGTTTCGAATAAATATTATCTAGTGCCTAATATATTTAACATAGTATGTTATCATTCTTCGCGTGGCAGATGTAGCTAAGATGGATCCAGGTGTGGACCATACGGGTCTCAATGAAACTGAAGCACACACTATTGCAGAGGTTTCTCATGCATGTCGGTGATGAATCCAAAGGCGGGAGGAGTCGATGGAAACTTCACACATCCCCTGACATCACAGCGCTGATCTCCGCGTAAACATGGAAAGATGGCCTGATTTTGGTGGTTTGATGACTAAGCAAATTTATAGGTTAGTTCTTAACCGACTGGAAAAAGTCGTGTGTGGAGGGTTCCAGGCTTTTCTCCTCGCTCATCTTCTCGTCCTCGATGTCGGTCAACAGTACGTTGCCCTCCGCGGGCTACGTCGCCACTGCATTGGATTCCGTCCAGAACTACGTCGTGAATTCTCCGGGACGTGCCATACTCATTGCGCTCGTTTACTCACCGTTCCTTGTCATCGCCCTAAATATTCTTAGGCAGCTGGTATGCACCCTAATGTCTCCTGTCAAACTTGACTGACGCGTCCACAGGTTCTCCCTCGCGACCCTTCGCTCCCTCCAGAGGTGTTCCACATCGTACCTGTTTTCGGCTCTGCTATGTCATATGGCAATGACCCGTTGAACTTCTTCACCAAATGCAAAGAGAAGGTACGCTGAAGACACTATTAAACTGATTCACCGTGCAACTTATCCTTCGCAGTATGGGAATGTCTTTACGTTCGTATTGCTCGGTCGCAAGGTTACCGTCGCGCTTAGTGCCAGGGGGAACAACTTTATACTCGGCGGCAAATCTATGGCGTTCTCGGCAGAGGATGCTTACAAGGTGTGTATTTTCTTGCGTAAAATGGCTTGCCCGCTAACTGTTTGCAGCATCTTACGACGCCCGTTTTCGGTAAGGACGTGGTCTATGATGTCCCTAACGAGGTCTTCATGGAACAGAAGAAGTTTGTCAAAGTCGGTCTTTCGGTGGAGAATTTCCGTGCCTACGTCGGTATGATCGAAAACGAGGTCGACCACTTTATGAGACACGATGGAGCGTTCTTGATCTTCCAGATGAACGACATCAACGAATGGGGGCGTTTTGATGCTACTGATATTATGGCACAAATTACCATCTTGACCGCTTCACGGACGCTTCAGGGCAACGAGGTTCGCGAGGGTTTAGATAAAACATTCTCCGATCTGTTTTCCGATTTGGATGGAGGATTCACACCGCTGAACTTCCTCTTCCCCAACCTTCCGTTGGAAAGTTACCGTAAACGTGATGAAGCTCACAAGAAGATGAGTGCATTCTATGTCGACATCATTCGGAAACGCAGGGAGTCTGGTATAGTGAGTCTAGACCTCAACTACATGCAACCTTGTCCTTATATCTGTAATAGGATGCACAAGACATGATTTCTGCGCTCATTTCTCAGAAGTATCGGAATGGCAAACCACTCCCGGACCATGAAATTGCCCATATCTTGATTGCTCTTCTTATGGCGGGTCAACATACGAGTTCGGCCTCCGGCTCCTGGGCACTCCTTCACCTTGCAAACAACCTGGAAGTACAGTGAGGACGGCTTTAACTTTTCTCGTGTCCTTTCATTTATCATCTGGTATAGAGAGGCATTCTATCAAGAACAGGTGAAGCACTTTGGAAACCCTGACGGCTCATTCAGGAGTATGACGTACGAGGAACTTCGCGAACTGCCCGTCATGGACTCAGTTATTCGGGAGACGCTCCGTCTACACCCACCAATCCACAGCATCATGCGTTATGTTCGCTCTGATGTTCCTGTCCCACCCACTCTGGCTGCACCTTCGAAAGATGGTACCTATGTTGTACCCCGTGGCCACTATGTTCTCGCTTCTCCTAGCGTCAGCCAAGTCGATCCAGAGATATGGCCCAACCCAACAGCCTGGGACCCGATGCGGTGGAGTGACCCTAATGGTATCGCAGCTCAAGCTTTCAAATCATATGCGGACGAAAGCGGCGAGAAGATTGACTATGGATTTGGCGCTGTGAGCAAGGGCACTGATAGCCCTTACCAACCATTCGGGGCTGGCCGTCACCGATGCATCGGCGAGCAGGTTAGTCATGATGGTCTAGCATCACTAAATGTTAGCTGATATGTTCTCGTTCAGTTCGCTTACCTGCAATTGGGAACTGTTCTCGCAACATTGCTGCGCGTAATGGAAATCAGGCTGGATCAACCCCTGCCAGAGCATAATTATCATGTACGTGCACCCGCCAGCTCTCGCTTATGATGCATGCTTAGCTTTTCTTCATCTAGACCATGATCACCATGCCCAAGAAACCACGCAACATTTGTTACAGACGACGGGCCTTTGATTGATGTGGTCATATCTGCTATTTATTACAGTAGTAAATAATATAGACGTATTTTTCTGTAGTGTCTGAATTGCATGCAGGACTTTACCTATCACGTGACTGGAAGTGGGCATATCAGCTGCACTTTGCTTTCTCGAGTTTGTCGAGGACCGAACACAACTTGCAACGACATGGCGTCGATGTTCCCTGTCGTTTTCATTCTGGTCATTGTCCTGAGCTTAATGGCTTGTGGTTACTTGTTCGTCCCGAAAGGCCCACAGCAAACGTGAGTCGCACTCTGAGTATCTAGCGAGTCAACTAACTCAGGCCGTGCTCAATGGCAGAACCATTCGATCATCCATTCTGCTCACGCTTGCGTCCTGCTATCTCATGTGGATGATCACCTATATGGCACAGTTACATCCTCTCATTGGTCAGTACAAAGCATTCCTGCGCAGTGCCACCCTTACTCATTGTGCACGAACACACAGTACCTATTCAATCAGCTCTGGAGGTCTGACAAGTATCGATGCTCAGTGCTTGCTTGTAGTTTCAATACCAGTTGGTTCGAAATTTGTTTTCCGGACCATTCCCTGACGAAGCCCCGTCTCCGTTAGATGTACATGAGTTAGATACTAATCCAGACTCGTTTCCGAAATGCACTCCCGGGTCGACACTGCGTCATGCTCTAGTGTCCTTTCCACCTCATTTAGTTGTCTTCTACTTAACCTGTCCAACTCGACGCCCAGCCATCGCCGCCCCCGCCGACTGACCAGTCAACATCCTCATGGCGCCATGTGGTGCTATCATAAGTCATACCCATGAGCATGCCAGAGTCTAAAGAACTTTCCTCTGCGTCATAGTCCGGTTCATTATCCTCATACATGATGTTTTCTGTCTTCAGTGGCGTGCTTTGTAGGGGAAACCGATCGGTAAGCCCTCCAACTATTTGAATCTTCCAGTTTGCACGCGGCTGGCCGGCGATTCTTTGCAACTCTAGCCTAGTACTTTGCTCTGCGGCGTTGAGCATCGCCTCCATGGAGCCGCCACATAAAACTGGAAAATCGTCCGCAAACCAGAGCTCCTGAACACCGAGGGTCATTTCTCTCCAGTTCTGAAACTTGATGACCATTGCCTCCTCAATCTCTTGCGAGTCAGAAGGGCATCCTGAGCGTGGGTGCGCTTCGTGGTGATACCTCGCTACCAACGCGTGGGGTTCCTTGATCGCATTACGAATGTCCTGCGTTCCCCTTTCTCTTGATGTCCTAGACAAATGGTCGTCCAACCGCCTGAAATAGGCCACCTGAGTGGCACCGCCCAAGAACCTATCCCGTCCCCAAGGGTCCTGCTCTTTAGGTATCCCTATCGTTGCAGTCTCTACCGCGTATCCCCACTGTTGCGCGACATTCTTGCACCAGTTGACGAACTCGTCGACAGTCCATTCGAACTTGTGGTCGGAATGCCTGAACACGCGATCAGTCCGGCCGCTCGGATCGGGGAACCCTTGCGAATCCGTCTGCCCCGGCGGGGACCACCGTTGGTTGAAATTGTACGACGGCGTGGTGACGAGGAACACCCGTGGATGGTACACGCCGAGTACAACGGGGGCAACTCGAAAGAGGACGGTGTCGGTCAAGTGCTCAATGCTTGATGCGCGCCAATCAATCAATTTAGACGTGAACCAGGATGACGTGACATGACTCACAGCTCGCTGGCGACGATGCACTGTGCGTTGATGAACTCAGGGTTGATGGCGTCGATGCTACCCTGCCATAATTCGACGTCCAGGGGCTCCCAGCGCGTATAGAGGGGATTGACCGACGCAGGCGAGGTGCACTGAGCGGCGTACGCTAGCGCGGAGGACGAGACGTCCAGCCCCGCAACGCGCACGGCATGCAGGTCGGGCGTGTCTCCGTCGTTGAGGCCCACGTCCCAGAAGAGCGAGGACAGCTGCTCGTCGTCGTCTTCAAATCGGTCTGGTCGCAGCCATGGGGCGGGCTGGCACAACGTCGCTAGGAGGGCGCCCTCGCCACATCCCATGTCTACGATCTGCAGCGTTTTCGTAGTCAGTCGATAGACGAACTGTAGCTGGACCTGCTGAGTTACTGCACAAACCTCGGTGAGTCGCTCGCGCCGGAGTGTGTCGAGTATCCATATCCTCCGCTGGTGATGGAGCGGGGGGAAGAAGGTGACCTTGAGGGGTTGATGATCACTTTCCATGCCAAGATTATCGGTTGATCGGGCTGATCACGTCGGGAGACAGGTGAGACTGACCGGCAGCTATAAATATATACTGGACCATACGTACGTATCCGAGCGACCTAGGCGAAGCAATTGAGGGAAGGTGAGGAAAGCAAGCAAGAGACGGCTGTGATATATGTAGGACGCACAGGAAGCACCCGGTCGGAGGAGACCCAATAAAGCGACAATGCATTACTCGAGGTGTATAACGGCAAAGGACAGGACGTGCATCTAGGCTAATACAGGACCAAAACGACATCGATATGAACAAGGTGCAACGTAACATACCCAAGGGGGAGACTGCGAAAGCAAATAAGGAAATGGGAAGCAATTACAACGAAGGGCGCAAACTGTAGGAACAGAGAAATACAGGAGGGAGGCTAGTGTAATATACGAAGGCTCAGCGTGCAAGAAGATACGCTGATAATGCCTATAAACACAAGAAAATACTTTTTCAGACAAGGGGAATCCGGTCAGACTAACGCAGCCGACTGCAAGTAGCCCCGGAAAATGGAGTCCCGCACTGAAATATTACCTTGCGTTAGAAAGGGCATGTGATTGCCAACCCGGACACCTACCGTTGCCGATAATGCTCTGTGTGGCTTTCGTATCCTGTAATGGTCGCACGTCAATATTGGAGAGCGTTATATTCGGAGATGAAGGACCCCTTACCGTGACGTTGGTCAAGTGGGTATATAAGACACGTCGATTCTCATTATTCTTTCTGTGGACTTGCAAAAAATGGGCCCGGAAATATTGTACCACCGATTCGTACTCATTCGGACGGTTCCCGTATGACAAGATACTTTCTCTATATGAGAGACGAAACCGAGTCAATGCTTGACACTTACTATTTCGAAACTGGCAAGCCTTGCTCAAGCTTTTTTCTAAGAATGTCCGTCTTATCTGTCGAACAAATATGACACTTATTTGCCTCCAGAATACGTGTGGCGGAACATACTGAGGAACAGGACTAGATGGACCTTTTTGAGGAGCTGATTTGAACAAATTTGGGTAAAAAGTTGCAAGGAATCATCAATGCGGTTTGTGCGGGGATCTTCCTCAAGATACTACGTTCAAATGAATAGGTTTAGGCTGGCATGTGCGCTTGGATAGGAGGCGTACCTGGTCGAAAGCGCTGATTGGGCTGACAAAAATAATAGCATTTGCATCATCAAAGTAGGGCACCCATGAATGCCGTTGTCCTCTAGCGCCACCCACATCAAACAGATGCCATGATACAGTTTTTCCATGGATATCCACATCAAAGATATGTTCAGCGACACCCATCGTTTGGATACGGGCATGCAGAATATCATCTACTCTCTATCAGCCAATTGCGGCATAAAATTAGTTCGTTACAACTTACCTGTCGATGGGATATACCCTCGCGCAGAGATGCGCGCAATGTTGTTTAAGAAGCTACAGAGTTGGGATGTAAGCGAGATGCATGCATGTATGCGCTAAACTTACAACTCCGACCACTCGTCGAGCTTCAATTTCCTCTTCGAGATCAAAGCACGAACAATTGGATGTTCCCAAAGGATCACTATGTCTTCCCGTGACTGGTCTAGCATAGAAGCAACCTCATCCACCAGTGCGTCCAAACTGGCGTCGGTCGACATAGCTGTACCAGGACGTTCGGTGAGCTGCTCAGTATTCTGCGCCTCAGCTCGTTTCGAGCGTCTTCCAATGAGCTTCTGGCCTGTATGTATGGTTCTCGCCTGCCAACCGCTGCGAACATAAACTTCCCCTCTGCCAGATCCTGACACAGAAATCCCACCACTGAGCCGATCAGCCAGTTGGGGTTCGGTCTTTACTAGGGACAGAAGGTGGTGGCGCAGCTCCGCGATCGAGGATGGTTTTGTGGGGCCTGGAGACGTGGGACTTGGCAGCTCCCCGTTCGAAGAAATGGTGTCGGCATGCAAGCCCACAAGACCAGAATTGGATGTCCCAACTAAAGGAGAATCGTCTTGGCCAAGTTCCTGACGTTCCAGGGTACTTTGTGAGTCGGAACCGTCGTCAACGTCGTCCCACGCTTCCAGGGTCAGGAGGATCTTCCTGAGGGAACGGACGACGTTGAAGTACACAACAGTCCTCCAAGACATCCGCTCGCTGTCCAGCGAGGCTGGGCTGTACATAAGCTGGAACTGCTTCTGCAATGTCGATTTTCCTGATTCAGCCTGGCCCAAGAGCAATAACTTGAAATAAAGACGTCATTAGTGTCATGCGCCCATGCGATAACATAAAAAATGAACATCACCTTGACGTCGCTCTTAGACTTTTTCAATTTTTCGCGTTCCAGTCTGAGTTCTTCATCAATTTGCTCGGATATACGACGAGCCTCTGCCTCCTGCTGCAGACGCGCTTGGCGCTCAATTTCTGACTCTGTTGGAGGGGGACGGATTGCAACGGAGAGGGGGTCGTCCTGACTGCGAATGGAAGACGTTCGAATCATGGTGATGGTTTGAGATCAAGAAGAATACTATTTGCACGGCCCTTGCGTATGCGGATATGCGCTCAACTTCAATCAGGAAATAGTCACGCGTTACACACACGTCACGCCATGGTAAGTTCTCTTCCATCCGCCATCATCGCGCATATACTCATCGTTCATCACGCTAGTCCGTAACACTCCATACATCCCATGGAGAACTCAAGGTACATTCTACAAAACTTCCACCTAGAATTTGATACTATTTTATCCAAGATCGAGGTATTCTGCGAAGCCGTGCCGAAAACAGCAGAAGTCTGTGACACCGGCTTGGTAATTGATGCGCTCGAATCTAATTTTTGTGGCCATAGAACTTCCTAGCTCTCTGCGCCTCTGGCTATTATGATAACTGTATCTTTCACCGAAATATCAAAGGGTTTATGATTCAGACTGGTGACCCAACTGGCTCAGGCAAAGCTGGACAGAGCATATGGGGCAAACCCTTTCCGGACGAAATCCGTTCCACGCTAAAGGTGCGGAGTTTTCCAAGTTACGTGCTCTTCTTCATGCTGCTGAAATAATTTTCTTCCGCCGCCTCCGCTAAGTTCAACAACCGGGGCATGGTTGCCATGGCGAACTCTGGGCCCGATACAAATAAATCCCAATTTTTCATCACGTATGCGAAACAACCGCATATTGACAGCAAATACACGATCTTTGGAAAGGTGATTGACGGCGCCGACTCTACTTTGGATTTGATGGAACGTGTCCCTGTCAACAACAAAAACAAACCACTAGCCGAAATCAAACTCACGCATGTAGGATATTCAGTAAGGTTTAGTTGTGGAGTAATGCCTGAATCCGATTTCTAGGTAACAATCCATTCCAATCCTATCGCCGATGCCCAACTAGTGGGTCGTTAATGTGCATAGTCCCCCAACATGTTATCACCATTACGGTATCTGCCGACTAATCTCTAACGTAGTGATGACACATCCCGAGGTATCAAATTCACCGTTTGATAAACCCGACGAGTTCTCTCTGTAGTTCTCTTTGTTTTCTTGCTTTGTCTAGATCGTCAACGCTGCGGAGATCATAAACAATGTCACGCGTTTTCCCAAAGTACACCTATGGGCGATCTTGTCAGCCATAGTTCTCTAGTTCTCTTAGTGGAAAGCCGCAGACCTCTTGAAGAAGGTTACGCATTTTAATTTCCATCTCCTCGATCATCCTTCCCGTATTGGTAATATGCGATGAAGAATCCTGCAGGGGCCAGTCTTGCTCCGTCTAGATCATAAAAGAAGTCAGAAAGCTTGGAGGGGGAAGTTTGGAGTCATTGCAAATCACCTGTCGAGTCATGCTTCCGCTCAGATTGATTTCTCCCGACGACTTCGAGCCGTGATCGGAACCTTTCTTCTCCTGGTTACCAACGGCGTTTGGTTGAGCATCGTCGGTGCGCCGTGTGACAAGCTGGAGCATGACGGTGGAAGTCAGCTTGTAGTGAGCTTGTCTGCCACGTTCTGCGATTTCGAAGACATGTATAGAGTCCCATGATCCGGATGGGTCATCTGCGCTCGGAGGATCCATCACTGGAAATATGCTCGGTTAGTGTGACCAGTCCGTCATCCCCGGAGTGAAGGGTTTGAAAGTACGATCGGTTGTCAAAGAGACATTGCGTACCCACCCTTCTTTAGCAGTACTACGCCGGCGAATCCACCGTCATCGAGTTCCCAGAGGTAAACAGAAGAGACGCCACCCTCGTAATACCTGGATCGCGTGTGGCGAGGAGCGGTAAGGGCGAGGAATTACATGACCAATATAGGCGTGAAACGCGCGTACAATTCCCTGTAAGTGTCGAAGGCCTCGTTCGCCGCGATTTCTAGCTTGCGTAGTTTTGGGGTCGGGATGGTCCCATCTTCCAAAGGGGGGTCATATTCGTTTGACCACGGCGATCTGAAGGAAATGGGACCATGTCAGCCGTACTGCACGAGAGCTCACACCCTTGGGAAGTTAGGATGGAAAGCATTCGAAACAACCGAGACCTCTGCGTACATTGGACCGTACAACGAGCACTGCGGTGACTACGAACGGCGAACTCACCGATAGCTTTCACCATCTCTGTTGTAATCGCAGGCAAGATAATCCCTTCCGGTCGTACGATCTGTCAAGACCTTGAGCGGCTGGTCGACGCTACCAAGAAGATCTTCGGCGTAGTCTGGGTAGATCCGGATGAGAGAGTTGATGTTCTCTTCTACACGGGTCGGCGGCAGGCGGCGCATGAGATCGAGCATCGAGTCCACCGGATCAGCCATGCTGTAAGAGAAATCGGCGTGTTACTACACAAGTCGGCGGATAGTATAGTGGCTTCAACAAAAGACCACGCTGCGCCAAACCCTCTTCCCAAATCAGGTAAGGCAGAGTACGTAACTCTGAACTCATGATTTATCTTGTATTTTCCATCGACTACTTTTATTCTCCTCATGATGGGCCCCATAATTTAGTGGAAACCGACCGCGGCCAATGACGGAAACACTGAGACGGGCAGGCAACAAAACTAGACCACGCTCTATACGGCGACTTTGTACATCAGATTGAGACATTCAAACCGTGACTTCAATAGATTACACAAGTTGCCGCCGTGAATAATCATTACCTGGATTGTTGTGACTAGATATACCCACGTAGGACTGCGCTTGGTCCCTCCCGAATCCAACTATGTGCCGGCGGAGCACGACGGATCAGCTTTCTCTGATCCCTTGCGCTGGACGCGGCCCGCTTCAGGTTTGAAGTCTTCCACCGCATTCTTCTCATTCGCCAACGTCATCACGTTAAACTTGTGGAGTTTGTAATAGTCCCTCAGGATGCTCACGCCGCACACACTCTGTCGGAGGTAACGTCTGAGTCGTCTGTCACCCGATAGGATCGTAGTACTGCACACCTTGAAAACCTCCACGAGGACGAAGACGTCGGGGTTATCAAGGTCGACCACATAGTTTTCTGGCATGCATTTGGCCATCTCCTGGATGATGTCCATCCGAGTCAATGTATTATGATTGCGCACTCGCAGTTCGATCTTGTACTAAACATCCTCGTGAGCGAGGGCCGACAACAACGACGGTATGATCTCACCTTGTGTATTTGAGGGGCAGAAGCGTTTCCTTCGGCCTCCTCGAAATATGGTGCGAACACGCGTCGACATAGAGAGTGTATTTCAGGCAGGTTGGCCAGACAGGAACCAGAGACCGGGATGAGTCTGTGCGTATACCTTGAACATGTCAACTCTACAGTGATCGTACGCCCTCTGAGACGTCGGGATCCGTACTTTGTTCTCGCCGCGCCTGTCTTTCGGACGTTCTCAGCATGCGTGGTGATCAACTTGACCGGATCTATCGGGGGCCTGCAAGAAATGAAGACTACTGGATGGAAACGAAATCAAGAGATCGTGATGGCAGCCAACATAGACATGCTTACCGCAAGGCGTGTTCGTCTGACAATTTACTGAGAGTCAAATGGATCAAGATTACAGAACACGCAAAGAAGACCGCCAAGCACTGACCGAACCGCCTCTCTGTCCGTGGACGTTTGATGGTAGCCAGTTCTTGCGCAACCAGGGCCTCGAAGTCCGCACCCTCCCCTTCGTCGTCCGAAGATTGGAATCCTTCGGGCGGATCCTTTCCTTCCACAGGCCATAACTCCGATGCTAACTGATCATTGATCTGAGCTCAAGAAGACCCATCAGTCGGAGGGAAGGTCCTCACCGACTCGAACAAGTCATACAATTCACCGACAGTTTGCTTTTCCTTGCCCTTGACACAGCTTGCC
Organism: Leccinellum albellum; assembly: GCA_038090015.1. Lineage (NCBI taxonomy): Eukaryota > Fungi > Basidiomycota > Agaricomycetes > Boletales > Boletaceae > Leccinellum > Leccinellum albellum. The sequence continues at coordinate 45,949 of JBBPLX010000028.1, forward strand.
CAGACACCCGGACCATCAATGTTCCGCTTCACCCATGTGGGGGTTGGGCCGTCCTGTGTCGGTAAGAATCAAAGTCACCGACTGTCATAGGTTCAGTCATACAAGACCCAAACCGAGCGATATTTTCGTTTCCGAGACTGCCGAGGGTTGTTCAGCATTGTTTCTGTTCTGTTTGAGATATAATACCTGATCAATTGGGATCAGGTACCGTCAACTTGAAGTTACGTATTGGTTTCCGTGCATGAGATCCACACCTTATGTTGCCTCGAACCCAGACGGCGCGCCGCTGTACAGTCTAAGGTATCTAAGCAAATACATAGTTTACCTGCTATCAAATACACTACGCAATCGAAACCGACAGAACAATTAATTGAGATATAATGACACGTCTTCTTCATGCTATTAGATGTTGAGGTAACTCGAGAGTCCCTTCGAATCAATAGTGGCCTGACACCGCCTTACTGCCCCTCAGTGGGCTCCCTCGGAAAGGACGAAACCATCCTCATATGTTAGTCGTCAACATCGTCGTCGTCGTCGTCGTTGCCCTTGTGCTCCCCACCAGACCACTTTCGCTCCCACAGTGGAATTGGTGTGTCCGGGTTGGGATGGAGCAATGGATGATTAGCTGGCAGGGCGTTGCGAGCCGTATGGAGTCGTTGCATCAATCCATCCCGCTCTGACAACATCTCATGCAAGTAGTCGATGGCTGAGGAAGGTAGGATAAGGAGACATGTTGACTTTACGTGATAGCGCTCACTTTTCGACAATACAACATTCTCGCTTCTAGGCCCTGCTCGTCCATCAACACGGTCCCCGTCATCATTCTTTGCCTTCCCCTTGCCTCTTCGCCGACCCTTGGATTTGTTGCCGTCCGCGAGCTGTTGCTCATCCTCCGCCAAACATGCCTCCCTGAGTGCTGGCACGGTTTCGCAGAGAGCATCATATCCCCTGCGGATGTTTGCCCTCCGTTTCTGCTCAGATTGGATGTGATTTGCCTTTTTCTGTGACGGCGACAGCAATGCTGCCCTATTTTGAGGTAGGAGGTGCGCCTCATCGGGAAGGTTCGGGGAAGAAGTCGAAGGACGATGTCGCTTGTTCGAGGGCTTTGCGTCCGGTGGGGGGGAGCGCTTCCCTGACGACTGGGGCCTTGCCAAAGATGATGTCAAGCGATGCACGGGTGACTGCCGGGACGACGACGCCGACGACGAACTGAACGGGTACCACCACTTCTCTCCGTCCAACGACATCAGATCTTTCGTCGCCTTCGTGAGAGCCTCTGTGCCGTGTGCGGGGGGCATATGCTCATGGGAGATCTCAAGCTGCATGCTCCAGTCCACAGGAAAAGCGGTAGCGTCGAGGAAAGACTGGAACACACGGGACTCTGAAGGAGTGAGCAACGACATCGTGTACCGAGGAAGAGGGGATGGATGCTGGGCAGGCGCGCGTCGTGAAGAAGTGGAAATAGAGTCGACGACTTGTGGGTTTCCTAAGACCTGTGACTGCGCTTCCTCACGAGTGGGTTTCCGTTTTAGGGTCTCTTATGTGGCTCTCTTGCCTAATCCTGACGGTTGCTCCGGCCGTCGACGAGTAGTACATAGTCTAACCGACACCGTCGAACTCCCGCCTATTACTCAACTCGCGCACCACTGACCTCCTTTATCTAGCTATTAGCCTTTTTGACCGGAAAAGTTTTGGGAGTGGCGAATACGGCACATTATGATGCCTGTCCAAATCTTTCACACGTAGATGGTCCATTGACAGGGCCGGGACCTGGGGAAAGCCCTTTTTCGTATGTATCCAGTGACTTCTCGCTCTCTCAGTCCATCAATGATTTGAAAAAGATTGCACCCCAGTACTCGATGCCGAATACTCGGAACCCTTGCCATCGAGATGAAATGTCGCACATGAACGTGACATATGAAATGACCTATTCGGATCCACTGTCATGGACTCCGGCCGCGTTTGCCAATCCGGATCGGCATTTCTTTCGAGGGAAAGTCTCACTTACTCACCTGGTTTGATAAGTAACAAACGAATTTGACAGTCCCCATCCCCCTCATCAAAAGAGCGGGTTTAACCATGGCAACCCTGTCCGAGAAGAACCCACTGTCTGGTACAGATTTCTGAAAGCAGTTGACGAAGTACAGAGTTGGACCTGCCCTACCTAGGATTAGAGCCAATAGCGAGGTATACAGGGAGGATATCTTGGATTGATCGTTCATCTAATGTCCTCGCTCATTGGTGCGATCGCTGACGACCGAAATATTCCAACTTTGAAACAGCTGTTCACACAAACGTTTGTCAGAAGAGCATGCATCATATTCTTGGAATTGTCACATGCGGCGCGGCATCCGCCGATAGATACAATAGAAGAACATTCGACTTACACCACAATGACCGAGGACCAAAGCGGGCCGAATACCGTCGATGTATTCATCTCGATGCAAACGACCGATGGGACTACCGGCATCGATGGCGTAGGCACCGATGTCTCAGTCGCGTGCGGAGATGGATGGCGGAGGAAGCAACATTACGCAGAGGGAGTCTGCATATCAAGTCACCGTCAGGAAAAAGAACGGGGTTGCTCGCTGTACAGCCGGATGTAACGAATACTATTCCCGGTGTAAACTTGGTTGACCCGGATCTTGACCGCGAGAAATCATTGGCCAAATGGACGAACGTTACCTGGAACCAATACCAGCCGGTACTAGTGCTGGCAGTGTCTGCTAGATCATAAATCAAGGAGTCCCGAAAGGGATGAAAGGAGTCGAGGAAGATAATTGTTCCGCGACGATGGAGTCGGGAAGAAAGAATATACAGGAAGTTGAGGCCCTTCTATCGTCCGGAAAAGCGAGAAACACGGTGCTAGGATTTGGAGCAATGAACGATTGATATTGACGGGTCGAGACTGCAGATAGGGAACAGAGAAAGAAAGACAGAAAAAAGGGAAAAAAAAAAGGTTAATAAACTAATGCCTGAACGATAAACATTCCGCTTACTGAATCATAACCATTACCGTAGGGTCCCGACGGCGAGGAATTCAGATGCAGTGAACTACCTAAATTATTAATTATGAAAAATCTTGTTTAGCCAGAGTCACGAATCTATGTTGAGAACACCGAGGAACCGTATTGTAGATGGTACATTGTAGAGCAGACTATGCACGGAACAAATGGGCGTATGGGCACCAACGGAAAATCATGGTATAGTTAAGGAAGAGTAGAGTATGAAGTCAGGTCCGTGAGGTCTAAGGAAATATGAAGCTGGCCTCGATATTTTTAGCATTGTCTCGAAGGGCTGTAATTCACGGAGGACCTGAAGATCGTATAGCGGCACCCAGAGCAAAAGAGAACTTGGGTTACGCTTAACTCTACCGTGAGGGTGCCAATGACGACAGGGACAACCCTTGTGCAAGCTCAGGCTTCCATGCGACTCTGCGAGACGCTTCCGCGTAGTCGACCCATTCTCTTTTTCGTTCTTTGCTTTCGAGCCAATCCTTGTCGAGGGACGAGACTTCAAGCTCGTAAAAGTGATATGTTGTTGATGGAGACTTGATGGTTGTCACATAGCGTGTAATTCTACCACGGACCCCCGCTGGAAGACAAGAACGAGGGCAGAGAATGGAATAGGACATTCATCAGGAGATGAGAGGACGGATAGAGGGACAAAGGGTGAGACCTTCTTCTAAGGCTTCCCGCGAGGCTGCTGCCTCCAACTTGACATCAGTGGGCTCCCAGCCTCCTTTTGGTACTGGAAGAATGGTCAGCTACGGAGGTAACGGAACAAGTAAGGCAAAGTCCGGACAGGAACTAACGTGCGTGGCAGACACAACCCATTGCAGAGGATGAAGGAAAAGAGAAGGGAAGGAAGATACGCACAAACCCACAAGTCTTGACGTTTACGGCTAGTAATGACAAGCACCTTGCCAGCGGCGCTCGTGATCGGGATCGCACAGCAGACCACGCGAGGAACTTCGCGTCCTTTTGTGCCCATTACTGAGAATGAATAAGATGGTTTTACAATGGAAGGGTGAGGAGACTGTCGTTCTGCAATTACGCGACACGACTGGTATAAAAGATGAGAGGTTGCTCGAGTGAGGCAGTGAGTTTCGGACCTGGAACGTGACAGATGGGGTACGGTGGAGTCCTTTAAGGGGTACCACGGCGACTTAATGTAGATTGTGAGATTCGTGGATAGATGGAAGAGGTGTGAAGGAGAGACGGGAGTATTTGAAGAAGGAAGGGCGTCGGAGAGACAAATGCAGAGAAAAGGCAGTTTTTGGCGGTGAAAAGGGAGCAAGTTGGTCGTGTGTCTGAAATTACGGAGGGCGTCTCATTAAGCAGGAAATGTCCTAAAGCGGAATATGCGACGCAACGCACGTTCGCCGGCATCACCACGGCACGAACCGACCCGGCGCCACCTATGTACGAGCTCAATCCATGGCCGTATCGACATCGATGGTTCACCCGGCCAGAGAAGCTTCTCGAATAAGCAACACAGGAACATGCAGCCTGTCTAATTTAAACGGTTCACGGCATCGAATCTCAACTACGATCACCCAAAAGCGACCTTGGTCCACTTGAAATCCCGTAAGTAGTATGCGAGCACACTCTACAAATAAATATCGACGCTTGTGACAAACACGGTTTTCGATGATGAGTGTGGCAGAGGCTCCACCCCCAACAGATGCGAGCCTCGCATCTATTCGTTCCATCTGAGATTAACCCACCAAGCGTGAGAGCAGCACAATGAGACAGTTTGATGACTTACGCCACTAAGAACATGCATATGACACCGAAAGCCATCGCACCGAACTTTAGAAGTCTCATCAGCCATTCGAATATATCAGAAGAAGGAAACTTGTCATACTTCTCGCAGTGCCTGCACTCCGCTTTTACTCTCCGCTAGCAATCTGATTTCCGTCAGATCATCAACGTTTCAACGTCAACACAGACATATATGATTAGTAACTTCTGACTCACGTAGGCAGCACGGCAACAGCGCCGATGTACAGAAATCCTCCAGCGACAAAAGGGATCACCTACGCCGGATCAGATATGTTGACAAGCCAGCTTAATTAGTATACGTACCAGGTCCGCAGGTTGCACCGTGGTGCCAAGGATTCCGGAAGCATCCTGCCTCACACCCGCCGCTAAATCGACTGAAACTGACTCCGCGCCGGAGGCTGACAGATTATGAATCGCTATGCCTATGAATGTACTGTTTAAAATTTAGAAATAAATAACCAATCGCAAAACATATCGCCACTTACCCAACCTAATCAAAATGGAGGAAGGCATCTGAATCCAGACGTTCCTCCAGAACATGAAAACGTACAAATGCACCGATGGCAGTGAGGAACTGGGATTGCATAGCCTGCCGCTTGCTAAACCCGCTGCGAATTAAAATTGAGTAGTCCGCAATCTCATGAGGTATTTCATGTGCAAAACAAGCCAGGGTAGTAGTTGCACCAATCAACGGGGATGAGTAAAAGGACGCAGCCATACTGCAGACAGACTTAGTCAAAAGGCATCCACATGTCTCTATTGACTCACGCCAGGCCATCCGTTCTGTTTGAGAGGATTAGCACTAGTGCAACATGACGGGCAGAAGATGTATGCCGTACATGTTATGCACGAAGTCACCGAAAAGGTTGAGATATGCCGAGAGCCTCGAAGGACCGGTGCCTGAATGCACCACGTCGACTTGTTCTGATTGATTGCTCCCGCTCACACTCTCTCCGTTTCTAGACCGCAGACCATCAGCTGACGACGTAATCGACACACCAGAAGCAAACGCTTTTGTCTGCGTTTCTGCATGTGAGTGGGTGTGCGAGTGACCGTGCGAATGGCCGTCGGCTCCTTCATCACCACCCAGAACCCGCAAGGACTTTTCCATGATGAAAAACGCGGCAAAACCAACGAATATCCCGAGCCTACCATTCAGGGTTGAGAGTCGGAATAGGTCCGTCAGATTTCACGTACCCGATCAGAACATTTCGTTTATCTTCTACCATCACAAAATGAGCGCGTGAATCTTGATGCTCGCCAAGAAACGCGTGAGGTATCAGATGAAGAAAGACATCAGACAGGAGGCCGCCTGTCTGCACAACCTGTCAGACCAGAGTATTCCAGATACCGGGGAGATGCTAACGGCAAATGCAGTCATGGTGTTGAGGGTATTGGCATCTATTTCCGCGGGGATGAACGCGAGGATGAAGTTAGGTACCCTGAAACGTTGGTGGGATGTTCAGCGAACTAGGCTTCGAAGTCATCCCGGACGTACGAGCTGATGTAAAATGTTCCCAGAACTGCGTCAAGCATTCACGAACGTGTTAATATTCATACGACGGGAAGGACAAACCTGCATTCCAACCAGGGCCAAAGGGGAACAACCATGCAAACACCTGTCGCATGATGGGAGATTCATTATCTTCCACAGCGCGTTTGAGGTCGCTCAGTTTTTCTACAGCGGCACATTCGTCAACGTCGGATTCCTAGTCGTCGAGTGACACGTTGAGCAATCAGCATTGTGGAGTTTATTGAGACACACACCCGTATGACCAGCTTCGAACCGAGGACAGTATGGGCAGTGAGCGCGAAGCATAGCAAAAGAGTGACAATTAGTGTGGCCCTTGGCCTTCTCATGTTTCGAATTCGATTATGTACTGAGGGTTGCAAGTCAAAGTGTTCACCAGCCTACGTGCGACTATTTGCACATCCGAAATCCGAACCGAGGTTCAACACTCCCTCAGGCTCTTCGACGTCGATGAACCCAGACACGTATCCCTCTGCGACGGAGCAGCTGGCTCTCGTTGCAGCGGAGAAACTCATGGTCGCCACGATGGCACGTTACGACCCATCTCATGACGTGTTTCATGGTACGGCTATTCGTGGCCGCTCGTGTCCTTCTCATTGACTTTTATGTCTTGCATCTGCCGAAGTCGAACGCGTAAGAAAGACGGCCTTGACACTCGCACGTTCGCTCCCACAGAAGAACCCTGATCTCCTAGTCGTGGAGCTTGCCGCACTGTTACACGATGTATTGGACAAGAAATATGTCACTGCCGCCGAAGCTGCCGATCCCTATGCATATTTTTTGCCCTTTTTCCAGTCACTAGCCAACGATCATGCATTGGACCTGTTATCAGACGGTCGAGCCGCACTGATCGTAAAAATCGTCGAAAATGTATCGTGGACGACGGAGAAAAAACTCCGCGAGAGCGGCAAGCTTGTAGACTGGCATACCACATGCGCAGAACTCCATTGTGTCCAAGATGCAGACCGTCTGGATGCAATCGGGGCATTCGGTGAGTTACGTGCCTCCCAAGATCTGGAAAGCACCTAATGTAAACGTTCTACTGTAGGGATTATGCGATGCGCAGCTTACAGTGCAGTGGTGAACCAGTAAGTTTGACTTGCAGGACGTCTCACCCATGCATCTCATAGGCTTTTAGACCTCTGCACACGCCACCCGGACGTGGTGACACCGCCATTCAACACTTTTACGATAAACTTCTTCATATAAAGGATAGACTCAAGACGGAGCCGGGAAAAATTATGGGCGCTCAACGCCATCAATTAGTAAGTTGTGGCGCTGGATGAGGCCTGCAATCTCACGCGTTCTCGTGTATTTTTATAGTTGCTTTCATTTTTACAGGCAATCCAAGATGAGTACGATGCTGTGCCCGCGCCATTCAATTCGCTTGAAAATTGCGAGGACAAGAGCCCAGTCGTGGATTAGGTTTACCCACACATCATATTCGAATCTGACAGACCTTCAGGCAAGGTCATCATTTGTTCTATAAGGAGCTAGATGCTCCCACGAAACACGAATGTGAAGTAATCATGACGGCTCTCGAGGACCTGCCCGAGTTGAGTGTTTTCGAGTGATCAGTCTGACTCGTGTTATCTAAGGTCATAATACTTCGCCAACATCGGATGCCCGGCTCCTTGTAGCGGAATGCTTGACCCACTCTGACCAACAGGAGGGGTTCTTCGTTTCGCCACCGGTCCTCGTTGATGAAGTATCTACAGCCCGTTTATCCAATGGGCGCCACCATACATGTGGCAGACCTTTTTCAAGAACAAGGTTTATAATCATGATTCATCCCTCCAACCCGACCATAGGCCCGAAGGAGCAAACTTAAACCTGACACGAATCCATCTCATTCCAGGCACCATTTATTTTATCAAATGGAATGTCTATCGGGCAGATAAATCTGGGGGTCGGCGTTCACTGAGGTTTAACTCACACTTGACGGGCTGCGCGGAGCATCAGGTTGTTCCTGTGCGTACACGGCAATATTGCTGTAAAGCCGATCCATATTGCGCCTACATAGGGTGTGACAGATTTATATTTCAAGACCTGGCATTATTCGGAAAAGTAGTGGACCTCTATTGGACCTGAACCACGTGGCACCGAATGCAGATTCCACATGTACCGCATCCAAATTCAAAAGAGTGAGAGAGCAAGTCATGGCATACAAATGAGGACTACAGGATGTTCCATTTTATCGATGTGCAGAGTTTCCCGAGGTGATCCGGCTGCACCCTCCTGACTCCTAATTCGATGCAGGCAGGTCACGACGACGATCTCCAGACAGGCAGAATTCCAACATATGGTTATTTCAGACCTTTTCCCTCTCTTCTGAAAAACAGAATTAATTGTTGACAGGTCTCCGGTGGAAGAATAACGAGATAACGGAAAACGTGTACCACATGGGGTGACACTGGTTTACGATGGCTCAGAAAATCATTCTCACAGGGCAGTGAACGATATTACCTACCTAAAAATGGGCTTCCTCTTTTTCACTTGCAGGCATTGAGTCATTCCCGACCGAATCATTTACCCTGCGTACTTTAGAAGGAAGGCAGGCAGTAGCTTTCCATCCACTCCTAAAGGAAGCCACCGCATTTATGAATCCGAAAAGGGTGACCCATATCTAATCAAGTTATGCGGTCAGCGGGTACCCCTCCGCCCGATACGGATACCTACATCATTGCCGAAAATGCCTTGGTCGAGGGACCTACGAAAAGCTCGAATATTTGGCAAAACTGCAAAGAAAGCAACAGACCAATGGAGGGCCAATGGTAAATTGGCAGAGTTGGCCACAACTTCATTCCAGAAAGAGTCCCACTTGTTGTGTAGATCTTCTTTATCTTCAGCTGTTGTCCCCTTTCCCTTCCGCAGGTTTTTCTCCTTCATCAGTAACAACTTTCTGTCCTCCATTAAGTGAGCAAACTGGAGGACGATATAGACCGCCCATGCTCGGCAAGACCACATGACAAGAGAGTTGGCGTTCAAATGAATGCGCTTTGAGGTGCGTCGGAAAAGTGATCTGACAGAAGGAATTGTAGCTGGAATGAGGTTATGGGCACGCAGATAATAAAGATGCTCCAATGGATAGTACACCAACATGGTCCATCCCTGTAAGCGCTCGATTGTGAGCAGAGCGCGAGTGGGGGGAGGACTTCTCTCCATGGATATCATCCACTGTAGGATAGGAAAAAGACCTATATGATCGAATGGTCGATGCAAATAATCAACGTCGAGAGCGGGGCGATATCACTTACCCCAGAATCTGCCCAACATTTTGAAATCACCAATTATACCTGCGAAGTTGACGAACGACGCTGCAACGTTGCTGGTTGACTCCTTCCGCAAGCCAACTCGATGCTGAAGTTTCACTCGTGCAAGCAAAACTGGTGCAATGAGCTTCATCGTGTATTGGATGAGCTGGAAGTGAGGTGAGCGTTAGAGCATCGATTCTCTGTCGTAATTCTTCACCGCGAACAGCTTGCTGAAGAACACGTGCACTCGTGAGCGGGAAGCACGAAAAGAGGAGGGCCGTACGCAACTCGGTTCCACTCCATGTCGACAAGAATCGGATTAGATGGTCGAGGACTTCTGATGGCGGGACAAGCGCGAAAGCACCCAAGGTGGCATCGCTAATATGTGCGAGAGCGTAACCTTTACGCGACATGAGGGTGCTCGTCAAGGGACCTTCTTCAGTTCTGAGATGTGTGGGGATCGTCAGCACGCTCTTCGCTGGTACCCGGCAACTCGTTTGGCTGGTTTGAGTGCCAGCAGCGTCGTTTCAGACTCAGCCTCCGGGAAGTAACTTGGCCAATATTAGTCCTCACTCTCACCCATTTGCTCATCGCACTGTTTTAGTCCTCACCGTGTGACATCCTGAGTCAAGCCTTTGGGTGGGACGCAAACGATAGTTCACACGAAGCAGCGAAAGATCAAAGTAAGTTAGAAAAAAGGACTCTTGGTGAAGGCGGCGCAGACGCGCAGACGAAGACTAATGAATACTGAACCTTTCTACTTCGACTGACATAAAACATAGGTAGTTAACGAAGTATCCATCGATAAGGTGAGTACAAATACCTCAAAAAACAATTACTTTTCTAAACCCCTATTCGTTCTATTCCGCAGCTATATTTTCTTATTCAGTCCTATGTATTCCATGTGTCCCGCGAGAACTTCCGGATATTCAGCGAATCAATTCCGTGCTCGAAGTTTTCTCCAAGGTGGAATCACTAGTTTCTTTGTGGACAGGACACCGGGCCCAGCTAACAAACTAAACACTAACACTCAAGATTTGAAAACCTCATACGGCGGATCAGGTCAGCTCGACGATATCTGAATCTGAAAATCAGAACTAGTTGCTCCACCGCCACATTTTCCCGATCGCCCCTGCGCTAAAACTGTGCATGGCATTGTAGCTAGTGCCGCCTGGGTGTCCCGGGTGATCTTCCGGAGCTTCCGCTGAGAGACAACAACGTGTACCCGAGGCTGCAAGCATGACACGTATAAGTATGCATGCGCCGATCTCTGTACTGTACCTCCCATCGACTGTCCCTCCGAGATGATATCACCACTGATCTTGACCGCTGCTCTCCTTGCTCTCCTGCAAAAATCAGTCGCGCAGACGAGTACAAGTGCTGCTCCGACAGCGACATCTACTGTTTCCTTGAACATGGCTGCCAGGGCTGCCGGAAAACTCTATTTCGGCACTGCTACCGATAACCCAGAACTGACCGACACGGCCTACGTTACGATCTTGAAGGACCCAATGATGTTCGGTCAGCTCACTCCTGCGAACAGCATGAAATGGGTACGTCTATTTTCTGTAGAGATCAGCGAAGATGAACTCAATAGTTCAATGTTTTATTTTACTCCCAGGATGCGATCGAGCCCGAGCAGAACGTCTTCAATTTTACTGGCGGTGATCAGATCGTTGCCCTCGCGGAGGAGAGTGGGAAGATCATGAGAGGTATTCGAGCAAACATCCAGCTGAATTATGAGTTCACTTGAGTCCCAACAGGCCACAACCTTGTCTGGTACAGCCAACTTCCAGACTGGGTTACAAATGGCAACTGGACACCCGAAACTTTGACTCCAGTGGTCGAAACTCATGTTTACACAGAAGTCTCGCATTATGCAGGAAGAATGTGAGTTATTGAACCTCCACGATTTCAGGAGAACTGACATCTTGGTAGCTGTAAGTAATAAGTTTTGATGAGCTTCGATCATTTGTGACACTGTTGGAAGACGCATGGGACGTCGTCAATGGTGGGTCTTGCGAGCGGTTCGTTGACATACGTCTGGCTGAGCCATTACGAATTGTAGAACCTCTCAACGACAACGGGACGATGCGTTCCGATGTGTTCTATGACACACTGGGCACGTCGTATATCAGCATTGCACTGCAAACCGCTCACGCAGCAGATCCGAATGCAAAACTCTATATCAACGAATACAACCTCGAGTACACCGGTGAGTAGACCGACCTCCCATTTTCGCTGTCTGTAATGCCGATCTTGTAGGTCCCAAGATCGATGCGATGGTTCAACTTGTCGAGGACCTCTTAGCAGCTGACGTTCCTATTCATGGGATCGGTTTCGAATGCCACTTCATCCTCGGCGAAGTCTCCCCAAGCGAGCTCCAAACTAATATGGAGAGAATTACTGCTCTTGGCCTTGAGGTGGCCGTGACCGAACTTGACGACAGGATGGAGCTCCCTGCGACCGATACTGACCTGGAGCAACAGCAGGCAGACTACATGGCAGTCGTCGAGACTTGTATGGCTGTTTCGGGATGCGTTGGAGTCACCGTTTGGGATTTCACCGATAAGGTGCGTTTAGAAGCATACTTAGCTTTGCATGATTTAAATCGACTATTCATTCCACAGTACTCCTGGGTTCCCTCTTCTTTCCCCGGCTACGGCGAAGCCTGTCCATGGGATGCGGTATGCTATAGTGCTCAAATGTCTGCAATTTTTCTAAGCGCGGGATTTACAGGACCTGATCCGAAAACCAGCATATGATGGAATTGCCATGGGGTTCACGAACTACACTGCGTGATGCGCTGCTCCCTAAGCTTTACCATCCATATACCTAACTAGCATTTGTACCTTCTCAACTTCGGGTCGCCGGTCCCGGAATCTTGATAGTACAATTCGGAGCATTGTATCTTCGGATCAATGCTCTCTTGTCGGGGGATGACAGCGTTCGTTTTTGTTGTGGGGCAGTTTCCAAGATATAAACCCGCTATGTCTGGTCTAAATACTTACGAACAGACGAACTGTCGCATCACCGTTTTAGATTACCTTCAATATCATGATCACACCTAAAAGAGCTCATTCCCTTAGTACTCGCTGAACGAAAAAATGAGCTTAGAATTGAAAGTGCACGTTTGGGAAGTTTTATATCATTCAAGTTGGAGCTGTCCGTCACCCCATCATACGAATCATCATGGACTGCGGGCGGGCAACATAAGAGGACGAGCAGATATGATAGCAGTTCGGACGGGAAATCCGCACGATCAATCTGTAACCCTCGACGATATTGTGCGAGTGGAGAAAGGCAATTGGGATGAGTACTCAGAGCTTTCGAATTCGAGCGAAAAAGGAAACGGGGCTTTACATGCAGTACATTAGATGTACTCCCGCCGGGACCCAGTTTACTGATAAGGCTGATACCATACTCGATGATTTTCCAGTATCTCAGATCTGGTGCAATTGAAGCTGCGGATGCACACATGGGCTTAAATTTAGAGCTCAGGTCAGCAATTGATCAGCCGTTTTACTCAAGTTGACTGATGACTAGGCGGTGGCAACTTAAGGATCACTGGCAGCTTGACCGGGAAGGCATCAAATATAAAGGTGTTTACATGGCATGTATGATCGCAGCTGGGACATGACAGATGATATGCAGAGACCTAAAACAAGTTCCAAAACGCAACAAGTACTTACCGCGGTGCACAAACGATGGTGGCCTAGTTCAAGAGGGAGGAGCGAACACTGCTGTTGTAGTTCAGGCATGTCACTTGGAATCGAGACTGTATAGCAGTCTAGCAATGTGAGCAGGACCCATTCCGACTTAGTCTCCCATACTAGGCAGACACTCAAGTGGTACTAAGATGGTCGCCCCCACTATTCTAGCGGTTACTACGGGGATAGTCTTGCCAAGCCAGTGATCCAGGCACTATGATGAACTGGTCACTTGAGTAGCATCACGACTACAGCCGGGCGAAAAGCATCCGAATCGAGGTGCGGTCTGCAAGTTGCTGCGCATCATTGTCACTATAAACAGTTGAAGTCCTTGGCAATTATTCCACGCCGTCAGACCATTACTTAGCAAGATGATCTTTTCCTTGGCTTTCGCCTCCATTGCGGTGCTGACGCAGACGTCCATCGTGCACGCCCGGGCCAACGCGACAAGTGCTGCTTTGAACGATGCTGCCAAGGCCGCCGGGAAGCAATACTTTGGCACAGCTTCCGACTACTCAGAGTTGAATGACGCGAACTACGTCGCGATTTTGAAAAACTCGTCGATCTTTGGTCAGATCACTCCCGAGAATAGCATGAAGTGGGTATGTCTGTTTCTGCGGTTATGATTTAAGCACTTTCACGTTTTGACTTCACGTTTAGGACACAACCGAGCCCGAGCAGGGCGTCTTCGACTTTACTAAAGGCGATCAAATAGTTGACTTCGCGAAGGAAAATGGGCAGATAATAAGAGGTATTATAGGGTATATTCGTCTGAATTCGGAGTTCATCCGAGCCCTGGTACAGCCCATAATATCCTTTGGTACAACCAAATTCCCAGCTGGGTTGTGAATGGACAATGGACGACGGAAACATTGACTTCGGTCGTCCAAAATCACACACACACAGAAGTCTCGCACTATGCAGGAAAAGTGTGAGTTATCTCATTTCCTTTCTACGACTTCAGAGACCAGTGACACTTTTGGTAGCTGTAAGTAATTCCTCATGATGATTAGTATGATGATCTTTCGTAACACTTTTGAAAGATTCGTGGGACGTCATCAATGGTGGGTTCGGTCCCGGGCAATATCTTGCTGTCGTATATCTAACTTGGCCTTTTGTGGATTTCAGAACCCTTTAATGATGATGGGACACTGCGGTCAAACGTGTTCTACGACACACTGGGCAAATCGTACATGAGCATTGCACTGCAAGCTGCTCACGCCGCAGATCCGAATGCAAAACTTTATATCAACGATTACAACCTCGATTACAACGGTGAGCCGGACCGTCTGCCCGTTTCTACTTTCCATGTTGTTGATCTTGTATTATAGGTCCCAAGATTGACGCGATGGTTCAACTTGTCAAGGACCTCCAGGCAGCTAACGTTCCTATCCATGGGGTCGGTTTCGAATGCCACATGATCCTCGGTAAAGTTTCAGCAGGCGAGCTCCAAACTAATATGGAAAGAATCACTGCTCTTGGTCTCGAGGTTGCTGTAACTGAGCTTGATGTCCGAATGATGCTCCCTACGACCGACGCTGACCTGGAGCAACAGAAAGCAGATTATACAGGGGTCGTTGAAATTTGCAGGAAGGTTACTGAATGCAAGGGAGTCACCGTTTGGGACTTCACCGACAAGGTGTGTTCAAGAGCTTGCTTGGTTTTGCACAATTCAAATCAACTATCCGTTTCATAGTACTCCTGGGTTCCTTCTGCTTTCCCCGGTTATGGCTCAGCTTGTCCGTGGGATGCGGTATGTTCAAACACTCGCTTCTATGTGATTTCTAAACGCGACACGTATAGAATCTCGTCCCCAAGCCTGCTCACAGAGGAATTTCCGCTGCATTGACGAAATACATCGATTGATAAACTGCAGCTTTCTTACGGCTTACATACTAATCAGCCTAACAATATGTCGTACATGTTATACACCCTGCGTGTTGCAACAATAAGATATCCATCCAGTCATTCTTCGCTTTACTCCTTCTCGCCATCGACCCAAACGGTTACTTTCTCATCATAAAAGGCTACGAGGCCTACGATCTTGATACACTCGGCATTGGGAGTGCGATAGTACCACACGATATCTTTGTGGACCTTGCCGTTGGGCAGCTGCACGTCAAAGTAGTTCGCCCACCCCTATAAATTTAGATACGTCGGTCAGTCAGTCCGTGCACGCGAGCGATTGGGAACGCCTTACTTTGTACGGGCAAAGAGTGGTTGTGTCCGAAGGCTTCAATAGGTCGAGGCGGACGTCCATGACGGGCATGTACGTCCTCCTGCGCAGGCCTGTCTCGAACAAAAAGCACGCCCTGCGCGTGTTGGCCACTTCGACGCCGTCGACCTCAACACGGACGTGCCTAGAAGTCTGGAGCACGTCGACTCGCTTGTGCATAATAGTCGCGCAGAGACAAACCACGACCACGTCTGTCAATGGATCTGAGAAAAGAGGGGGGGCATACCTTGTACGGGTCTTTCGGATGCCCGTAGATAGTGTCGTCCTCTTCGAACCATGCGTCCGCGGACTCGAACTTGACTTTGATAAGGCCGGAGAGTCCCTTGTGCTTGCCCTCGTCGGTGAACTTTATCACCGCTTCCTTGGCCACCCGATCGCCGACCACGAGGTCATAGACCTTTGTACCTTCCTCGGAATTGGCTCCGTCAGACCCATGCAACAAGTCGGACGACAGGTCTGACTGATAGAAGAAGTAGTTAGGATAGTAAGGGTGCTCCCAGCTAGTAAATGGGGGGTGGTCAAGGGTACTCTGTCAGTCGATTATCAGGGGCTATTGACCACAGACCTACATTAATTTTGCTTTAAACGTATCGACGATTATTTTGCCGCCGAACAGAACCCTCACTCTTTTCTTTGAGTCTTCAATGTAAGGTTCCTTGAAGGGAGGTTTATCGTAGTGTGAAGTCATGATGGTGAGAAGAAAGGTTCCTGGAAGTGGGCCCCTAAGTGTTGACACAAATCTAGCAGTCGGGGTAACGCGGCAATCCACTGAAGTTCTCGCAAATCGACCATACGGAAATACCTCACATACAAATCGACAGATCATAAAAACATGGAAAACAGATGTTACTCAAGATGTATCCCACCAACTTATTCGTCATCCTCCGAGTCATCGTCCGCTTCCTCAAGCCACTTCAAGAATGGCTCGCTAGCCTTCCGAACCTTCTTGCTCGTCTCCTTGTCTACATACTTCTTGCTAACGTGTGTACCCCATTGCGTAACGACATCCTCCTCAAGGACATCGTTCTGGTACAATGCCATGAGGATTTTCGGAACGGCAGGGATCAGCTCGGGATGCGTCAACCCGACCAGCCGCTCGATGCCACCGAGCAAAGACTTTTGATGCTTCTCCGAGGTGACCATCTGGGTAAAGCCGAGTTAGCTGAGAAAGAGCGCCGAAGTGTACCACATACCTTTGCGAGTAACGATTTATAAGTCGTGATCTCCTGAACGACGTTCTTGGTAAACAGCGCCTGCACAAGAACTAGTAAAGTTTTGTGCTTCCTCTCCACTCCCAGCTCCTCAGCCTTCATGTAAATCTGTACCGAAGTAACGTCTTCACCATCCCTATTTTCTTCGACCCAGTGCCCGAACTGAGAGTACGGGCTATCGGCATCCTCTTCACTTCCATCATCGTCCCCGCCGCCGATAGACATGACACCCATCTGGCCAGCCAATGCTTTCGTACGAGCCTGGACTGCCTCGGGAGAGGTATCTGCGGACCAGTCATCCGCAGGAAGAGCAGTGTCCGTAGTCAATTCCGCAGCCTCGGCTTTGATCTTCCTGGTCAACTCGTCGTCGCTGTCTGCGCCCGCAGCAGCATCGTCTGGACCTTCTCCAGGGATGGAAGGAGCGGTAGCGTGAACGCCGTTGCCATTGCCATTTGCGCTGCCATTGGCTTCGCCCTTGGCCCTCTTGGCCTTCTTAGGGTTCTTGGGAGGATTCTTGAGTATGAAGGTGACGAGCTTGTGCCTCATATCTACGCCTGTCCTCTCCCCGCACGCCTTACAATCACGGATAATATCTTCGTTACGACCATTTTTGAGGATGGTGAGGTCGGTCTCAGGGTTCTTGCATGCGCGACAGAGAACAAATTTATCGATGAAGCTATCAAGGAGTTCGCGAAGCCTGGTGGCATCATGAGCGCCGTTGACTATGTATCGATCATTCTTCTCGTCGAATGGGGTCTGAGCACCGAGCTCGCAGCCGAAGAATTTGGTGATGTAAGTGGGAGGGCGAGAGAGAGCGCGAGCGACATCGGACATGTTAGGGATGACCGTCTTGATACCGTTACCTTTACCCTCAATTTTTGTGAGGAGTAAGGGCATACGATAGCGGTAAAACTTGTCATCGACATCGCGACGAATGTTGACGATTCCTGCGTTAGCCATGCTGGGCGGTAGTGGTTGAGGTTTAGCGCTTGAAAAGGGAAAGTATGAGAACGAAAGCCAGCACAGAAAGGCTTGGGTACTTACGGTACTTATGGACTCTAACCGAGACTGACACTGATGAGACTGTTTATTGAGAGGAGGTCGAAGCATGAAATTGGCTCTTCTGTATTCGCTTCGGAGACAGAAGAAGAATGAGCTGGTTGAGGGAGAAATCGTGGGCTTGCCAGAGATTTCCGAGGGTTGGATTGTGGATGAGTCGAAGGTGTGGTTGTGGCAGAGGTTGTGGGTAGCACTGGGTGGAAGCAAATTTATAATGTTCCCCCTCTTTGTTTGTTTGTGCATGCCGGCCGGACCGTCCATCACGCTGACTAAAGCAGGCATGGCCTTCGACAACATAAATGATTAGCGATTGCAATGGGCTAACTACTTGCTTCAAGTCTCTATTTCTAATAGATCGCTGGGTGTATGTGCAACACCGCCTGGCCCGAAGTTCAAGTGCTTGGTCAACAGGCAAGTATATATTTTCATTGTCCTCAGTCCCGTTGACAAAGCGTTTGATCTAGTTTGCAGACAACGAAATGTCGTTCATTCTGATTCGGCTGTTGCAATCGTTTGACTTGATGAGTCTAGCACTAGATGCGCAAGCGCCTGACACACACCCTCCTTGGGCAGAAGGACAAGGCTAAAAGGCGACGGAAAATATTTTTGCCAAGATGTATCTGACAATGTATGTCTACGTAAGTCCCTGTCCTACCATTTTGCTTGAACGAATGGTTATCTGAAGATGTCCGGACAAGGGTGGGTTGTGAGTGGGAATGACCGAGGCCAATAATGAGATTGTATGACAGGGATACCCTTACAACGCGTTACTGAATTCGCTTGGCAGCCGTACTTTTTTTTTTTGCAATGGCTTGTGCTAGTACATCAACCAAAGCTTGAACTTATTTCTTGACACATCATCTCCTGTGCGTTATTCATTACTAGTCCAAGGTGCTTGTCTACAGTAGTGGCAATCACCCGAGTCAGTCATTGATGCTTAGCGATCCACTACAACGTCATCCGGCAGGTCAGGTCTTCAGGATCCATTAGGGCCAAACGACAATGATCGACGGACCATGATCCGAGTGAGACCCAAGACACCGGCTTTTTCGTTCTTGAGCTGATAGAACAATGCGATGGACTCGTCGTCCCCGGGGGTTCATGGCTGTCATGATACTTGCGTATGCGCGGGACGTCTGTTTGATTTCAGAGGACAAGCAATGTTGCCGGCAACTAATCCTACCCGATCCATTCCGACTCATATTGCAAGGGAATCCGAGGATCACGAAATCGCGATCCTTGTACTTGTCGTATAGGGCTCACAAACATTGCAAAAGGGAACCGTCCGTCCCGATTTGCCGCGTGTTATGCGGGCAGGGACCTCTCTCACCTGTATACTGCGGAGTAAACCTGCTGCAACCAAATCTGTCATCAGTTGTCTTTCCTCACGGTCATACCGGACAAAGAGGGAGAGGGATTAAGCGCGTATACTATTGCGATGCGACGTTGACGAAGGGGGTAACCTTTCCCTCCAATTGCGCAAAGTCGTGACTTCTCCTATTCGGAAGATCTGCAGTAAGGTTTAGGGGGTTAGGTTCGTTAACGACATACTTGGTACAGTCGAGTGAAACTGTCAGAAGCGTTAGCAAGTCGAGACAAAAGCTTATGGGTGCTACTGAGATGTGAAACTATATCGGAACCAGTGTCCGCCAAGGGAAACTGGCCGCAGCCTCAGTCATGGGGATGGAAGAGAGTGAGGCGGTCCCAGGTCCCACAGCGACCGTTGTGCAGGAGAGCGCGCATGGTCACACACGCCATGCTTGATGCAGCGAGCGGAAGATGGTGCGGTGGGGATGGCGACTGCAGCTGCATGGGTAAACAGAGGGCGAACGGGGAGACAGTACTTAAGTAGTGGGGAGAGCGATGGCGAGTGGCACGACGATGATACCATGGACTCGGAGGGTCTCGCCGCGCGGGACCCGTGCTAGCCAAGCCAATGGTATACTCATATCCATACCTCAGCAAATGGGTCGACCGCATTATCAAAGTCAAACAGATTGTCGTCGTCGTCGTCAACATCTAATGATTTTGACAAGTTTACCCCCAAAATTTGGAGCTCATTATAACTCCTTTATTTGTTTGATAATCTGTTTGTCTGTGTGTTCTTTTGGGTCTGTCAATTCCTTCGCCGTTCAAACGTTCACGTTCGGAGGCCTTCAAACTGACCATGGACGTACATGCTGAATGAGTATTGTAAGCCAGTTCTTATCTTCGTCTGAACTGGCTTTGATTTTCTTACAGTCCACCTGATGGGATACGTCTTATCGTGGGCAAGAGTGTGCTCACCAGTGAGCTTCAAACACTGGCAGGATTTCAATTTTGTGGGAATTTGTTCCCAGACGATTGATTTTAGATCGCTGTATCCATGCGGGTCTCATTTGTTTGTCTGTGTTCTAAGCATTGCTCTCATTGACGAACTCCCATTTCTGACACAGTTTGCGGCGATGTGCTTAGTTCATGGTGTGGCACGCAATGCTCGCGATAGGCTTCCGTGGCTGCAAAACTCCGTTCGTCAGCATGCAGCAAATTGTCATTGCTCAATGTTAGTCGTGGAGTTTGCTTTACGCAAACACGCTCGGGTTGACATCCATGGGAAGCAGATATTCTCCGCTTCTACTTAGTCGTGGACCGAAGATCGGCAGCGATAACGAAATCTTGACTCTGAGAGCCGTCAAACGTCGCACGCGAGTCGGTCTGAAAATGCCCGACGAGCTATATCGGTTGCGTCCTCGTCTATCACGCCGAAAGTCGGTTCATTTCAAAGTATGCCTTCGCATTATGGCCTGCGCTGCTGTCCTATGTACATGAAGATTTTAACCTTTCGTCTCCCTTCGAGCTAATGTTGATATCACGTTGTCGTTCGTCTGTCGTCACGCGTCACTACGCCCAGAGGAGTCGATGAGGTGGTTACATTCCAGAAGAATGTTCTCAGTCCTTCAGTCGAGGGAACGTTGCAATTTTTCCACAGCAGGAACCTGGTCAATTACGGGACGTGTTGCCTCCTGGTAGCGACGATGTGCGAGATTCTGTGTGTGTACCTTTTACTGATGGAAATTCAAGGCTAACAGTGGATAAAATTTCCAGGATCTATAGGTCCAGGGGGAGACCGAGCGTATGCGGAAAGGAGAAAAAGCTTTTAAAGTTTCGAGCCCTGCTATCCCATAAACAAGACTACCGAATTGGGCCAAAGACTGAATAGTATAGACACCTTAACTGGAACCTACTACCACGGCCTTATGCCGTGGCACCCCTCAGGTGTTAGGCGTCAGGCTGGACCTCGGCAGCGACGATGTGTGAGATTCCATGTGTGTATGTACCTTTTACTGGCGGAAATTCGAGGCCGCAACAGTGGATAAATTCAACAAGAATTTCAATGATCTACGAGTCCAGGGATGGGCCCGTAGGGCTGTGGTATTTTCCTGTTCCTGGTCCTGGGTCCTGGACCGGACCTTCAAGTTTTTTAGGTTCCAATGAAGGCTCTGACAGTCTTTGGCCCAATTTGGCAATCTCGTTTACAGACAGCAGCCTACTATCTGCAATGCAGCTCTGCAACGTAACGCAGTTGAGCACTGAGCGCTGAGTGAGATTCTGTTATTCTGCAAGCTCTGATTGGCTCAGATAAGCCCAGAGCATGCTAAGCGCTCAAGCTAACTAGATATAGCAGCAGAATATGTGGACTTTGCCTAGGGCGGTCCCAATTTCGGCAGCAAGGCTCTTTTTTCTTCTTTTCGCGTACGCCCACCCCTATAGCATCATGGGAATCGCATGGATGAACCTGCACCCGCACCCGCACCCGCACCCGCGAAAAAACCGCACCCCGCGCGACGACAACGACGAGACGCCGACACGGTGCTGACTAACGTCCACACGTTGTCGAATCGGACGACCACTCGACGAAGGCAACTGTCGATAACGAGGACGCGAAGATGATGGAGGACGTTCCGCATCAATGTGTCGAGGCAACGATGACTCAACGCCAACGCGGTTCACCCTCACTGGCACCTTCCTCTCTCATGCAACATCCCATAGCAACGCGACCATGTGTTGACCTAATGGCATGCCACTGGCATCACGGCACAACGATGCGTTGGCATGTCATCCCTGCCATGACAAGTGACCGCGACCCTCCCTTGTAAGTTATGCCCTCGGCACGACCACATGACACCGATGGGCCGACGCCATTTGACCTCTTATAAATCGCGGTCGTCTCCCCTCCGTCAATGTTCTGAACTAGAGGGACCATGACGGCCAAACTTCGTCGGCAATAACCTTGTTTACCGCAGGTTTTTTCAAGTTAAATTACTCATTACATGTCTTGTGTCAGTGGCCAGACGGTGTGTGCCTGCATGCCTACCTCAGGGCCACCTGTGACCCTTACCTCGGCCTAGCATCGCCCATCCGAGTCCTTGCTTACTGACAATTTGTTTGCTGCCGTGCGAGTCGGAATGTTGTGTAATGCAGCAAGGCCACACATGTGCCTGTCGCGTTGTCTTGATGACGTGGCCTGTGGAAGGGGCACTATGAGTATCTACACCAGTCTGAGGCCACAGCGCAACAGGACAGGCGCAGAACATCATACGGTATGCAGTATCGCAGATCACGCAGAGGATTGAGAAGCAAAGGTTCCATGGAGATTGGGTGGAAGGGATGCTGACTCAATGGCGACAACTTACGAACAGCCGTTCGCTAGATTGACGTAAATAATCCAATCCACGATGATACACTCAACGATTCTGGAGAGATACAGATGGGCCAATGCGGCGGTCTGCCATGTTCGCCGTAAGGAACGGATTTCGATCACCGAGCCTTCACAAGCGATCGAGGGCTGTGGTATTTTAGGTATTAGGACCCTTAATTCCTCTTTTGGCTTCAGCAATAACGGCACCGTGGAGCGATGACACGCCGGGAAGAGGACTGTAGTCTAGTGAACTTGGCACTTACTAAATTAGTGTCGGGATTTTCCGCGCCAGTTATGGTGCATATAGGAGTAAATTTTTGTAGATTAAGGCCCATCTGCTTCCTGTGGGAAGCAGATGTTTCCCCGAACCTTACCATGAACTTCCTATAACGGCTCGAGACTTGGACTCGCCTGGAAAGCGGCTTTATAATGTAATACTGCCGAGTGAGATTCTGTTCGTGTTGCAAAGCTCTGGTTGGCTCGGATAAGCCCAAAACATGAAGCGCTCAAGCTAACTAGATATACTATGTGAGCTTTGCCTCGCTTAGGGCGATCCCAATTTTTAGATCAGTTTGGGGCTTATCAGAGGCAAGACGAACAGAATCTCGCTCGGCAGTACCGTTACGTTGGCATCACTGCTTCTCAAATATTAATGCTGTAAATAATCAGTCCTTTTCAAGCTTCAAGCTTCAGATTTCGGGAGAGCTCGGCTACCAGAAACGAACATCAGCCCGAATACTTAAATGTCCTCCGGCGGACAAACTGAAATACCACTGAATTCCCGCACTCGGTCACCATCCATTATGGTCACAGTTTCTCCAGGGCTCGCTTTTCTGGCCCGTGTCGGAGGGCTGTTACTCACTTACTGCTTAATTGGTGCCGCACTATGCCGCATTTTCTTTGAAAAAATGTCAGTATGGTGGATTGTCGCCGGGCTCATCGCATCCTTGCCTCTGAAAACTGCATTCAAAATCTTTGCACGCAAACATGAGGCTGCTGCCTTGGGCGCTCGTCCCATGCATGTCCTTCGTGGAAAGTGGTTTGGAAACATAGATAGGATGCTGAACTATGTTGCGTATATGAGGAACGGGTATCCTGGTATGCGCCGCCAAGGCTGGTTTCCCTTGGTCAACCACACTAAAATCAATACAGGCGATATCATCTCGCAGACTGTCCAAGAAGTTGGTAACTGCTTCAATTTTCGTATAATGTATCAAGACATGCTCTTCACTTGTGAACCGCGTCACATCAAGGTGGACCGATTGATAGTTCCCTCTTATAATACGACCGACTCATGATCTTGCAGGCCATTCTTGCAACAGATTTCGAAAACTTTGTCAAAGGTGAACATTGGTCACAGTAGCATTCGATTCAAGTTTGTGACATGACCGCTCTAGGGAACCGATTTAGAGCTACGGTGCTTAGTTTGTTGGGGACGGGCGTCTTTAACTCTGACGGTATACAACTCCCTATAACTCCATGTGCACGACCTCAATCCAGATCCTTCAGCCGACATGTGGAAATTCCACCGTTCGATGACCCGTCCATTCTTTACTCGTGACCGGATTAGTCACTTTGATCTATTTGATCGTCACGCTGAGTCTGTAATCAACCAGATAAAGTCTCGTCTTCGTGCCGGGTACGCAGTGGATTTTCAGGTATGTTTGCGTGTACCTATTCAATCGCCATAATACAATCTCGTTGTTAGGATGCCATTGCACGGTTTACGCTTGATTCTGCAACTGAATTTCTTTTCGGGAGATGTGTACACAGTCTCTCCGCTGGCCTTGTTTATCCCCACAATGTGACACCGGTCGAGAGTGCAACGGGTTCTAACCCAGCTGATGATTTTGCTCGCGCATTCGCAGATGCCCAGAGCATTTCCTCTCAGCGAATTCGCAGAAGTTGGTTATGGCCCCTATTTGAGCTCTTTGAAGACAAGACAACAAATCCGATGAAGATCGTGAACGCTTACATTGAACCCATTCTAAAGGATGCGATAGAGAAGGCGAAGGCGGTCACCACAGACGGGGAGAAGTCCACTGCCGAACCATCAGACGAGGACACTCTTCTTGATCATCTCGTTCGACTGACGACAGGTAGTAGCCATTATTACTGGGCCGCTATTCATCTTAAACATCCTTGTAGATCCCGTGGTTCTCAAGGACGAGATTCTAAACATCATGGTCGCAGGTCGTGATACAGTATGTGTGACGTTATTACCTTCTTGTCATGGATTAATCATTCATAAACAGACTATGGGGACGTTAACATTTGCTGTCTATCTTCTGTCGACGCATCCTAAAGTGCTTGCTCGACTGAGGGAGGAAATCTTGACTAAACTCGGACCCAGCGGACGCCCTACTTATGAGGCCATCCGTGATATGACGTATCTTCGCGCGGTTATTAATGGTCTGTTGCTTTGGACTGTGTTCGAGGGAGATCTTATAGACTGCTTTTCCAGAGACGCTGAGATTATACCCAGCCGTGTCAGTACATCCATCTCCAAACATTATTCATAGTTTACTTATTTTCATTGTAGGCCATTCAATATTCGGTAAGAAAGATGTTATTTTGGTTGTTGTGGTGCTCACCACAAGCAGTGAGAGCGTCAAAGCCACTACTTTCCCTTCTTTAGATCCATCCAAGAAGCCATATTACGTCCCGGGAAACACCCAGTATGTGTCTCCCTCGTATCGAATCATGGAAGGTGACACTTTTGCAACAGGGTCGCATATTCTGTTTTCATCATGCACCGCCGGAAGGATCTTTGGGGTCCAGATGGTAAGCCTGAGATGTTACTGCTTGTTATCCACTGTTCACTCGTTCGCCTTGAACAGCTGAAGAATTCGACCCTGAGCGATTCCTTGACCATCGATTACACAAGTATCTGACACCGCAACCATTTATCTTTCTTCCATTCAACGCCGGGCCTCGTATCTGTCTTGGTCAACAGGCGAGTGTATATTTTCATTATCCTCAGTCCCATTGACTCAGCGTTCGATTTATTTCAGTTTGCATACAACGAAATGTCGTTCATTCTGATCCGGCTGTTGCAATCGTTTGACTCGATGAGTCTAGCACTAGACGCGCAAGCGCCTGACACGCTCCCTCCTCCTGCTTGGGCGGAAGGACAAGGCCGAAGGGCGATGGAAAAGATATTTCCCAAGATGCATCTGACGATGTATGCCCATGTAAGTCCTCGATCTACCATTTTTCTCAAAAGAGTGGTTATCTAAAGATGTCTGGACAAGGGTGGGTTGTGGGTGAGAATGACAGAGGCCGACAATGAGGTTGATACCCTTGGAGCACATTACTGAGTTTGCTTGGCTGGACTTTGATTTTTGAAACGGCCCTACTGGTATATTACCCTGTCTAAAGCTTGGACTTATTTCTTGACATGCTATTCCCTACATCGAGTCATTCGTTACTAGATCCCAGGAGCTTCTCCACAGCTGCGTCGATCGCTTGAGGAGTCGTTGTTGATGCCCAGCGATTCACGACGCTGCCGTCCTTGTCGACCAAGAACTTTTCAAAGTTCCACTGCAATAATAGGTTAGTACCCAAAAGAATCTGAACGACAATGAGTTATCGACGGACCTTGATCCGAGTGAGACCTAAGACGCCGGCCTTCTCGTTCTTTAGCCATTTGTAAACAGAGTTGGTGTTATCCCCATTGACATCCGATTTCTTCATGAGCGGGAAGGAGACTCCATGGTTGAGCTGACAGAACGATGCGATGGACTCATCGTCTCCGGGTTCCTGGCCGCCAAACTGTGTGTGGAGCGTTGGTTTAGATTCAGGACGAGACAGGACGGGCAACACAAATGGGGCCGGGTCGCCGGTAACTGCTGCCTGATCCGTTTCGACTCACCTGGTTGCAAGGGAATCCGAGGATCACGAAGTCGCGATCCTTGTACTTGTCATATAGGGCCTGCAAACCTTATAAAAGGGAGGGGGTCGTCCGCCCTGTTATGCGGGCGCCAGGAACTCTCTCACCTTTGTACTGCGGAGTAAACCCACTAAATAATCTGTCGTTAGTGTCTCATGGATGAGGAATGGGCGGGCGCATACCATTGCGATGCGACGTTGACGATGAGGACGACCTTTCCCTTCAGTTGCGCAAAATCATAACTGCTCCCGTTTGGAAGATCGGTTTTGAGGTCGTGGAAGGTGGGGTCCGTTGACGACATCCTTGGTAGAGTCGAGTGAAGCTGTCGGAAGGGTTGGCAAGTCGAGACAAAGGCCTTTGGATGCTTCCGAGATGCGAAACTATATCGGACTTGGTGTTTGCAGAGTGGAACTAGGCGTACGTGGATGCCCGCAGTAGGTTTGGGAATGGTCGTGAATCGCAGCATCGTTCGAACTTCAAACGGCGTTTACCGGGTTTCCTTACAGACCCCAGTCTAAGTACAACCAAACTTGCCTCAAGGCACTCCACAACTGAGAACAACGTCACCCTGACTGAACTAACCAGCCCATTATAACCATCAGACCGGATGCGAGGTCAGAAGCTACTACAAAGACACCGAGGCAATCCCCGAAACTCCGCTCTAACTGTAACCTTGTTCTGTGCCATCGATCGTCCTTCACTTCGAGGTGAGTTGTCTGATTCTTTCTGCTCCTTCATGAAGATACCATATCACACAAACCTGAGCCGCTGTTGGCACTGGTGAAAATCATCACAAAAAAACACTAAGAACAGCCATCTGATTCTTTCATCCTCCATATTCAACGTTAATAACCGTTTTCTGACTCTTGCCGTTACACATAGATTGCAACACATGATAGGGTTAAGTTGTAGAGCTGCGCGACGATAGTACAGACAAGCATAGACTAAATGACATGAAAGTGCTCCACACCCCAATCCGTGAACCTACTTCTGTGTAGTCATTTCAGTCAGTCTTACTTCTCTTTCGCGCTGTGGGAAAGGTCAGTCCTGTTCGTGTGTGTAAAATCGTTGGCAGACCTCATCTGTTGCCTTCACAATGCGAAGTCTCTCTACCTCCCGTGCGCAGTCAGCGATGCGCACCTCCATCTCCTTCACAGTTTCTCTTGTCGATTCCAATCGTTCCTGCTGTGCCTGGACCTCGCCTTGTTTTCCTTCCCATCGCGCATGCTCTTCTGTGCAACGTGCCTCTGCTCGTGCACGCAACTCAGCAGCTTTAGCCCTTTCCTCCTGATATCGGCTTTCGGCTTTCTGTGCAGCAGCGAGTGCGCTCGCGTGCGAACTTTCAGCTTTTTCTTCTCGTTTGATCGCTGCTTTATGAAGGCTTTGGAGGGCCGAGAGGGTCTTCAGGGCCGAATCTAGCGCCACCTTTTCGGTGGTCGCCTCCGTCTTCAAGAGCTTTGAAAACCTTCTAGTCTCCTCTCCTACCATCCAAGCATCAGCGTCGTACATCAGGGCGTCAGATGACAATGGACGTAAAACCCACTCTCTTTCCTCACGATCCGCTGTTTCTGCTTATCGCTCAACGATTGCTCAGCTTTGGCGCCCCTGGCGAGCACGTCGTCGTCGACTTCCGGCTCCGCGTTCGGTCCCGAGAGCGGTGCGCCGTTCACAAACGCGGCAGTCGACGCAGTGGCGTACGTACTCTTCACCCGGGTCGATTCTTTCCTTCCGAGTGCGCTGCCCGTTCTACCGAGGCTGGCCCTCAAGTCGGATATGTATTTCTCTTGGCCCTCGGGTTCGGTGCGGAGTGAATGGGGGGAGGACGGCGTTTGATGTTCACCCTCGTCTGGGTACTTCAAAGGGGACCCTTCTTCCATTTGTGATGGTTGGACGCCTGCGTTGCCCGGGTTCTCATGAGCTGTGGAGCAAAGTGGCGTAATGCGCGAGGGAGATCCCGTCCTCGCCTCGAGTTTCGAGGAGTCGCCTCCATTGGCTATAGGGTCGTCCATGATATGAAGAAAGTGCGCTTCGGGTTCGTCGTAGTAGCAAGTTTGAACTGAAGGCGTAGGGGTAGCAGACATACACGGAGAAAGGAGAGGACAGCAAAAATAAAATATGAAATTGAAGATCGCTAAATAACAAACCGAGTGCTCAATCATCGATCCACGACGTCATTCGTAGTCCAGCTCATGTAGCAACCCCTAGTCACTCCTAGTCGCTCCCGCCTGCCGTTACCACAGCTCCCCGTCGATTTCACGAACTGCAGTGGTCAGCAGCTCATCCTCCTGTTCAGCATACAACGCCTTGACCACTTCCTGCTCCTTCCAACCCCCTCCTTTGACCGGCTCTAGGGTATACTCAATCGACAGAGCAGACAGCGCCCCACCGTAAGCATGCGAGATACCTGCAAAACGATCGTCAGAAACAGCTCCCACAACACGAGAATGAACGCCAGAACGAACCAGTGTCGATGATGATCACCTTGCCTCCGCAGCGCACCACAATGTTCTGCAGGTGGGGCGTATGCCCCATCACCATCCGGCGCGTACCCGTCTTCTCCAGGACCTTGTCCACGTGCGCGCATATCTTGGACTCTTCGTCTTCTGCCCACCCGCGGTACCACAAAGGGCCGTCGCTGCCGTAGAGGCGTGCTTCCTCGCGGGTAGACCCTGCGGGTAACCCAGGATATGCGTGGGGTGGATGAGGGGGAGGCTGTGGCGAGCGTGATCTCAGCCGACGAAGGAGCGACGCAGAGATTTTGTTGATGGCACTCGGGAACGGTTGAAGGTTTGGGTATGACGGGGCCAGTCCTCCGTGCACGAAAGAAAAGGCTGCATGCGAGAGAGGTCCAGCGTTGGCACTCTCATACATGCTGCCCTTCTCGGGCGGGTAGTCGGTATTAGGAGGTCCGAGCAGAGGGTGAAGGGGAAGGCGTCCGGCGGTGGTGTAGTTGGATGCCCAAGCAGCGGCAAGCCATCCAGTAGTGACCGCCTTTTGACGTGCGCTGATGGAGCCGAACGTCTCAATTTCGGAAGGGTAAACATATCTGTAAAGATGTGCTCGTCATACGATCTGTGTAGTAAACAACTCCGGGACCATTACCTCCAGTCACCTGGAAGAAATTCATTACCGTCTGCCAGACGTGCATAGCTTGCTAGTGCCACTCACCGATAGCGTTCATCCACTCGTGGTTCCCTAGAATGCTGATAACCTCACCTCCCACAGCGTGCGCCTGTTCTCGGAGATCTTCCATCCATTGAAAGAGCTCTATGGTATCGTCACCCCTAGAGATAAAACCAAGTCAGCTGACTCGAAGGCAGACAGCGAGGACACATACCTGTCAATAATATCGCCCGTCTGAACAAAGACGTCGACGTTTCCGCTCCAATTCCCGTCCTCGTCAACGACGCCGGCCATTTGGAGCACACGTCCTGCATTGTAGAGATCGCCGTGGATATCACCGACAGCGACGATTCGCCTAGTGAAGCGGGGTCGTGGTTCGTCGATGATAACCTCCGAGTCTTCACCGCCTGCTTTTTGCTCTAGCTGGGAGGTCGTCAGAGGCGTTTGTTGGGTCGCATAGGGTCCATATACAGCCGCCTGCACAAAATTTACGAGGGTAGAAAGGATAACTGGAATCCGGAGACCTGTACCGAGGTGTGGTGCCGGCCCAAGAGGCGAGACGTAGGACTGGGCAAAATAGGCGAGCGAGAGTAGTAGAATCGAAAGAGCAAAGAAGACTACGGTCGACGAACGAGCCATAGTTTCACGCAACGACCCGCCGTCTCGAAAGCGAGTAAGTTGTGAGTGTGGTGATCGGAGTCAGGCTAAATGTGTTCAAGCAATGCGTCACCTCGAGGCCTTTCGCGTGACACAGTGCAGCCAGCGGAATTGCCTAGGCGGTGCTACGGAGATTGCCAGAGGCTCAGCAGCCCGCAAAATGACAGTGTATCATGCATCATGGTGGAGTAGCTCGCGAACGGGTTTCTAGACAGACCGGTGCTTCAATACACATCACCATCGTGCTATCATCGCTTGCCAGACCACCAGCAAATCAGTATGTTAGATGGGCGCACAGCACACCTCTTGCCAATCACGTCTCCATAGTACTAATCATATGAAGTGAATATTACCGGTGACTACGATGATAACGGACCCCAGGACAAAGCTCAAGGCCAGGGCCCGAGGAGAGAACATTCTGTAATGAACTAAAATCCCATGGATACCAAGATAGGCGAACCTTCCTTGACAAGTTTCCTGAATCGCCTTCTGATTCGTTGATTCTTTGGCAGGGAGAGTTCAAAAGCCAATGGCTTTACGACAGAAGAACCGTAAAGCTCGTTCCTCCTACTCAGCACCGCATGAAACGCGTGCGTGCCCAGCCTAGCCATAGCATCACTTGAGCACATGATCGGGCATACGTAAAAGAAGCTGGTACTGACCAAATAACGTCTGCCTTGTGAACGTCGCATTTTCCGCCGTTTGCCCGAGCAACATTGCTTCGCGAACTCTGTACAATCACTGCGTGTGTGTATCGAATCGTTTGGCGGATCGTATCTTATTAAAGAGTATTCGGAATCCCAAGTAATTCTTGGGAGATTGAAACGCACTATGCAGGAACTTGACGTTCTTCGAAAGATCGATTTCCCAACTGTCGAGGTAATAATGCATCTTTGCGGCGATGATGAGGAAATTCCTGTAGATGTTCAGATACACTATATGTGTACCATTCAGACCAGTGTCGTTGTAGATAATGTGACCCCTTGATTTGGCCAACCTGGGGAAACTCGTTACTGATAGATGTCACAAAGCATGAACCGGGAACTAACCGCAACATTTTATGAGTAAAGTTAACACCTGGATTGTGACCTTTATCCACAGTCAGCGAGCCTCGCAGCTCTACAGAGATGGTTATCGTTGTGTCGATTTCAAGTGGCGGAGGGCGCTTACGGGTGCCATCATATCGCGTGTAGTCCGCGAGAATAGAGAGATCGGTCATGTCAATCAATAGCCCACACCACGGAAAGACTGGTGGTAGTGCTAATTAGTGCCTTTTCTGACGCAATACGGAGTGACACACATTTCTGTCCAGGGGGGACAACATTCATGATTTGGACTCCATAATCAAAGTTAGTCAACGTCTTCTCTTGCGAAATCTTGCAGCCGTACTCGGGAAAGCCTGAAGCCATCGTTTCCAAGAACAACCTTGCCTTTTGCGGGCAGGTGGTCACAAAGAGATAATCATCGACCAATCGGAGGAGGAGCTGAACGATAGGTCAAACGGTCAGAAACAATGCGATACTGCCATGACGTACATTTTGCGGGTCTTTCGAAGAAAAAAAGCCATCTAACTTCGTTTTCTCCAGATCTCCATAACAATAAGCGCATAGAAGCGCAGAGAGCACAGACCCCTGAGGGATGCCCACGACCTGACGATAGTACTTTTGACCGATCTACGAAGCAACCCGTTTAGAAAATGAGTCGTCCAATATCATTTTGGGTCCACCTTGACGATATTTTCATTGATATGTTCTTCAAGAAGTTGCATCGCCGTTTGCCGGCTCTCGAAGCTGTAGTTCACCTGTCGGAAGTATGAGTGAGGTAAATAATAGATATATATGAAGGATGGTACCTGATCGACAAAGACTGCATCCCGCAACGCATTCGCCATGTTACGAGCATAAGCTATGAAATCGGGGTGCTCATCTGCATAAAAGTCAAGGTTGGCTTGTGATGGTTAGCTACGTACAGTCCGAAATACCTTCTGGATATGCCTTTCTGACATACGCCCGTTTGACCCTGCCAGCGAACGGTGTCATCTGTCCATATCTCTGAATAAGGTAAGTTTCCTAGCAAACGGTGAGTTCCGAGTGCAACTGGGCAGTTCGACGAGCTACCTCAGACAAAAGTTCCTTCAGAATCTTCAAGAGCGTAGTTTGTTCAATCGTGTCGAAGCATGCCTGAACATCGACCTTCACGAAGTATAGCTTAGGTCTTTTCCCTTTAATTTCAGCTTCGCGATGTAACCACTAAAATTCTTACAGCATCCCTGAAGGACAATCCTCCAGCAATTTCGTCTTGTACGCCTTCAGCCGCGCATATATGTCGTTCGGTCCAAATACAGAGGCTCCAAGCATGTCTGGTTGACGTTGCTGTGGATGAAATTAATGATTAAATCAGTGAGCTGCTTTATTGCAACACCGACCTTCTCGTAAGTTAGTATCTGAAATGTTGCCTGCAAAATCTGGTTGATCGACTGTATGCTGCCCAGATTCAAAGACTACAAAATAACATCGTCGACCTGCGCGGATTAGGTTCATTTCTCGTCTCACCTTGTGTCTGGCCATTCTACGTTTTAGGTTGACAATCGGGCGAACTCCTGTCTCCTTGGGGAGGAGGCGAACAAATGAGAAACCAAGTCTACGTTGTCGAAGAATTTCTTCTGCCTCTTGCTGTCGAAGATAAAACACTGTTAGTATATTCTAGTGTGAAATAGTAGATCGACAACCTTTTCTATTTCCCTGAACGTTTTCTCGCTGAGTTGATCCAACAAAGGGGCACAGAGAGTCTCCCAATCGTCTTGTCTGAAATACAGAACTTGGTTACGAAACGCAGAGGAATCCGTTACATAGAAAGTTGTCTGTGAGATTGAATTTCAGATCTATTCTTTAAAAATATTAAGAGCCACGTACCTTAATCAATAGAATGACAAAAGAATCAAAATACCAAAATACAAATTCCTCCAATAACTGTCTTCGCTTCAGGGAATCCGTCACAGATACTCGTCCATGATAGCACCCAGGTACTCCGGGGAGGACGAGCCAATCGCAATCGGTAGTACTGAAACCTTGAAGGACATGATGGAGTGATAGAGTTTCAAATCGCCGCGCCACAATGAGTTCCTTGACATCTGTAAGGCTTTGTAACCACAGTTGCAGGAGTCAGCAAAGTACATACAACTCTGCACCAACTTGAAATTCTTCTGTGATCCCCAGAACTGCTTTGGAATGACGATCTTGGTCACCAGCATGACGTAGCAGAGAACCTATGTAAGTGTCAGCTTCTCCTCGGCAAGGTCAATTTCGAACATACCTCGACATTGCTGCACGTGAATTCAACAAATCGAGGCTTATGCATACCATATTTTCTAGCTTGGGAAACTCCCACAGCGATAATCGAGTTTCCGTTTGAGTCTATAGACAGGTCTCCACCTATAGGCTGAGACTTCAGCTGAAGAGAATCCTCGGAAACCATTTCCTGCTTCTATCAGAAACCACTTTTTTTTAATAACTAAGGTTTAGACGCACCAAAATGATACTGCTATCCATCGTCTGGTTGTTGGTGCTACTAACGACCTAGGGAAGATTGACGATAAAGATTGGGAACCACTGGAAATTCAGGAAACCAATTTTACCTTGGAGGGGCAGACTTTATCACGCAAGGGTTTGTAGCCGCATTTGCCGTGCCTCCAAATCATCTTTTCAACCAATGACAGGGTATCTTTGAGACGTTTAGGAGTTTTACAGCTACCAAGGACCTACACCAGACGTCGGAATCGTGCTCAAACATAAAAAAGAAATTGTCTGACCTTGATTTCCTGCTCCCTGTTGCAGTAATTTGGTTGTTGGAAGGCTCCTTTCCAGTTTGCGGTGAGTACAAAGACGCTCGACAAACCATACTCTGACGGGAAGATATATTTGCTAAGGTGACGAGCATCTCTCGCGAGAGTACGTGGATCAGGATCCTTATACGTATTAGGTTCGACGGGAGGTTTCTTGTAGGAGGGACGCAAACGATTCAAAACATCTGTAACAAAGTTAGGATCGATGTCTCCACACAATGAAAACACGCACGATCGTAGGGAAATCCGACGACTATTCGAAAGGCATCTGGATCTCGGGATGGCCTGGCATAAAATAATCGAGCTCGTACGAAGTTTATGTCCGCTGCAGTACGTCTGTTCGCTATAAGCAAACACAGCTGAGAAATGCATGGGACAATTCTACCTCTCAATAGGTTGATTAGTAACTTTTTTCCTCAAGAGTTTGACGGGTTGTCCGTGGTAGTTCGCCGTCGAGCCGATCAATCTTAGACGTTTTCGAGGTTGTTGCTGCAGTGGAATTGCTCTCTTTCGTTTTTCCGCACTAGAATGTGGTCCAGTCTCAAGGAACCCGCCACCCGGTGGTGGGATAAATATCAACGGATCTCCGGTGACTTGACAAAAACATCGATTAGGAAGGGATATGAACAATGACGTGTTCAATAGAAGGTGCAACATTGCGTCGGCGCCGATTCTAAGACCAACTTTAATCCTGATCTATGATTTCTTTGAGAATATTACCTTTGCAACATGATCTCCCACTCCGGCCCGTGCAAAGCTGTGACGATTGTGTTAACAAATCGGTTGGATATCCCGGAGCATGATATATGGTTTCGTTCATTACTTGGAACCTATTCCTACATTGTGAATGACAGAAAGAACACGCAGAAAGACTTACACGTTGATATCCAGCTGCGATGATGTTGTTGGGTCTTCTTGACCCCGAGAACAATCGCTCGTGGGCCTTCTGTATGACCTGGTCGGATATTTTCATCGCCCGAACCATGGTGCAACGCATGCAAGGGAACTCACCTCCCGCATATACATCATCGGCGGTAAAGCCGCGAAGGATGGACGTTGTGAGCCATCCGATTTGAGACCGACATAGGACGTCTTGAGCAAATCGCGATATGAGAGAGCAAGCGTTGAATGTATTTCTGAGTTGGAAGAGTCTAAAGAATGCGGTTTGAGGATTTCACGCAAGTATCCTTCAAGTGGAACCACTTCGTCGAAGTAGAGGTTGAGGATTGCAAGGCTGAGTGATGGCCGCGTCGAGCTTGACATTTGATACGGGATAGCCTTCTAGCGTGCTTGATCACGTTGAGAAATTGTTTGGAAAGGTGAAGACGGTACCCGGCCACCCACACGACTTGAAACATTAGACTCAAGACCCTGTAGGTGATCACGTGCCAAGAGTGATACAGAAGTAACAAATGTCTGAGCACTAAGAGTCTACGCTAGATTCGTCCCCATGGTATCGAACATCCTTCATCAGCATTAGGGCATAAAAGATGATGTAGTTTCTGGATCCGCTTCGCAAACACTTTCGCATCAAACAGAAATTTAAGGAGAATACAGATGCGTGGGGAATAGACAGAAAGCCATGAATTTTACAAGTACAGTCCCTCCGGAGTGCCCTCGTTCTTTCTATATAACACCTACACAAAACATGAGACATTCGCCATGAACTCGTTCGTGTAGCTCACCTTTTCTCTCGCCGTGGTGAAATCGGCTTTAGTGACCCGCATTCGCCGTTCTCTCAACGCAAGTAAACCTGCTTCTGTGCAGACCGCCTTGATGTCGGCACCTGATAAGTCATCCTTTGCCATAACATAATCCTCTAGGTTGACGTCGTCACTCAAGCTCATCCGCGATGTATGTAGCCTTTCCAGAACACATGAGTAGCGTCAAGTGAAATTAGAAGTGTGACATACCGGAAGATGTGCCGCTTTGTCTTTACATCTGGTAGAGGGAACTCGATCTTTCGGTCTATACGACCAGGGCGGATGAGGGCTGGATCAAGCGTTTCGATCCTATTGGTAGCCATGATAACTTTAACGTCACCACGCGTGTCGAAGCCATCGAGTTGATTGAGTAGTTCCAACATCGTCCGCTGGATCTCACGTTCTCCTCCGGAAGTCGAATCATATCTAAAGACCACTGGTTAAGACAGAAGTAGTAGGTGCACGCATCGCACGTACCGCTTAGTACCAATAGCATCAATTTCGTCAATGAATACGATACTTGGCGCATGCTCTTCCGCTACTCGGAACAGTTCTCGCACAAGCTTCGGTCCATCACCAAGATATTTCTGAATCAGCTCTGAACCCACGACACGCAAGAAAGTAGCAGAGGTTTGATTGGCAACAGCCTTTGCCAAGAGTGTCTTTCCTGTACCAGGAACGCCATAAAGGATGACGCCCTTAGGTGGCTTAATGCCCATTTCCTCGTAAAGCTCTGGATGGGTCAGAGGAAGCTCGACGGATTCCTACCAAAGGTTCAGCAATCAGTCTAGGGTATCGCTCACCCCGCCTACCTTGATTTCCTGTATTTGCTGCTCTAGGCCACCAATATCTGCATAACTCTCCGTTGGGGCTTTCTCGAGTTTCATGACGCTGACCAGGGGATCCGTGTCGTCTTCCAAAACACCGACGACCGCTTGATTCTTGTGATGCAACAGTACTGAACACCCAGGCTCGATACGATCTTTGTCAACAAAGCTCATGATCGGTACATATGACTCTGGGCCAGACGTGGTGCTGATGATGGCATGGTCGTCGTCGATGATCTCCTCCAGCGTTCCCACTGCCATCGGTGTGCCACGTAAATCGTCGACCTTTGACCTCTCGTCTTGGTTCTTCTCCTCTCTGGATGATTCCGGCTTCAAACGTTCCTGGTTTTGAATAAACTCCTCCTCGAGAATGAGGTAATCCTTGATACGCTCCATCTTGAGAAGACGCAGACGACATCGGGTGCTCGGGAAGATGGGAGGCAGCTTGGACGCCGCTGCGGGGCCGCGCTTCCTCTTCTTTCCAACTCGCGTTGGGAGAGGGGGCTCCCACTTCTTCTTCTGTGGTTGCTGGTCCTTCTTCTCCTTGTTTTCTTGACCTTGACCTTGACCCTGGCCGTGAGATGGTGGTATTCCAGAAGGCGCGTTACCCTAGGAGAAACTCATCAATGAACGTCTGACTCGTCAAATAGAACGACACACACCATGGTTGTGTTTGAGGTCAAGCGTGGTGTTAAGACTCGACGCGTCAGTCATTGACGGATATGGAATGCACGTGACTTTCCTCATCCGATGTCCGACTCCGAGACTACGTAGCGACCTTCAGGTTACAAACCGACTTGAAGTCGGTCTCATACTTACATGGCCTCGGTAACAACACCACTAACATCCTCTTCGAGGTTCATCGAAGCAGGCAGGTTTCACCATCATATCAGCTTGGTGCATGCTGACCCTTTATTAGACGAGGACGACGATGAGCTGAACGAACAAGACATCCCCGGATTCACTACACCAGGTCTGCCTTTGCCAGCCACTGACAAGGGAAAATCGCGTGCGCCAGATCCAGCTCCACAGACGAGCAACGTCAGCACACCTCCACGGGGCATCTCGGGAAACATTAGCAGCTCCAACGCGGCGCGACCCCCTCCTAGGCAAACAGTTGGTGGTATTCGCGTCGAGACACGGTACGTTTCGTCTGCCTCTTCCTTCTCCATTGGATTGAAATTCACGCAAACACAGGTACACAGGAGTCGACACCCTCGACGAGCCCGTAACTACGACGATCGTTTGTGTTGACCCTTGACCCACTTCACTGCATTGACCGCTCATGCGTAGGCGCGTGATCTGCTCTCGATATACTCAAAACTTGTACAAGTATTGTATCCCCGTAAAGCTACCGGGCGTGAGGTCCTCAGGTACGTTCAGCCATCGATCGGTGAATATATGGTCTAGCCCCCACCAGGGATTGGGACCTTTGGGGACCTTTGTTGCTCTGCCTTGCCCTTGGTATGATGTTGAGCGTGAATGTATGTGCACGTTGTGTGATTTCACTCGAACATTAGCTTATCTGCGTCGAAGGCGCCGGCAAGTCAGGCTCTCGGGGTATTCACCAGTGTGGTAGTCATCGTCTCTCTTGGTTCCCTCGTTGTGACTGTTCAGGCAAAGGTAAGTTCGAGAGCACATACAACATCATCTTTTGCAAACATTTTCACCTCTAGTTGCTTGGAGGGAGAGTGTACGTACAAGCATGAATCCAGATATGTACAATCGGCTGACTGTCCTCGAAGCTCGTTCTTCCAAGGTTTATGCGTTCTTGGGTACTGCATAGCACCTTTGGACATTGCAGCACTTATATCATGCTTCATTCGCATCATTTGGGTGCGTGTGCCGATCGCAATAGCAGCATGGGTTTGGTGTATCTGGGGTGACTCGTCTTTTCTACCTTGCACCACCCACCACTCACAATGACGAAATAGCCTCTATAAACTTTTTGGATGGCACGAAAATAGAACAGCAACGTGTTCTCCTCGCGGTGTATCCTCTACTGTGAGTAGTTTCCCTTTGTATATTCGCATTGGTTTGAACTTTGATAGGCTTTTCTACTTTGTGTTGGCGTGGATGATCCTAATTCAGTGATTACCACTCCCTCATGTTCTCCATGTTACCTGAATGTAATTTTTTTTGTTTGTTGTGGTTCCTTGATCAACATATGTCCATCTGTTCGGGACCAAGTGCGGACTATTCGGTGCTGTATCCATTTTCGTATTTGTGCCATAGCTGCTGGTACCGTTGCTTGCCACAAAATCAGCACCTTTCCATGTTTGAGTCAGTTGGTTCCCGCTTGCAAAATGTGCATCCGACATGTTCTAACAACCTGCGCATACTTATATTCCATATCGATGTCGTTTACGTAGACCATCTATTCGACTTGCCGCACTGACTGCAGGCGTACAGGAGTATTGTTGCAATCATGCCTGTGCGACGTTTGCTATGACCACTTTCCAGCCTTCCATATCTGTATCTTTCATCTCTGCGCCCAGTGACTCCAGCCTATCCCACCACCACTGGTGCGATTTATCAAACTCCCCTCCTCCTTCTTTCGGCACTCTAGCATGCCAAGGCTTGACCGCCAAGATATAATGAAGGCACCTTACCTCCTCATCCCGCCAAAGCGGTGCGTGAATTACCATCAACGTCTTGAGTGCATTGTAGCACCAGGGCAACGGCTTCCACCCTCCCTTGAAAAAGTCGGAGAGCAGATCCTGATCGGCGAACGACCAGTTCGGCAGAAGCGGAGACGTGTCGAGATGTTCATAGATTGCTCGAGCGAGCTCGGTCGAGGGGCTCAGCA